>CM062810.1:213870173-214067468 GCA_031772625.1 Pinus tabuliformis | reverse complement strand
AAAACTGGAACACGAATCTGCCTTTTCGCCGTACTAGGATGACCATCCAAAAATATTTTTCCTTGCTCAATCGCAGAGGAGAGGTACATGTTATTAAAATTAACCTTGTATTACATTTACACTGAGCTCTTAAGACACCTGGCCAAAAATAAAAATTATAAATCTTAGAGAAATTAAACGATGTTAAAAACTTACAAACCAACAAATAAATATTGCAACACAGGGACACATTTACGCCAACAAGTAAATATTACAACACAGAAACACATTTGCATGAACTGCAAATGTCATTTAGAAATGTAGTTCGTCTTATTTTTACTCCTTGGAGAGTCAACCATTTGTTCTTTACTTTGGGTAGAGAGCATTTGTTCTTTGTTCTGTTCAGTCATAACAAAGCCCACAGAGCATTTGTTCTTTGTTCTGCTCTGTCATAACAGACCCCATTTCAACTTCAGAGAAGACGACGGGCTCCAGAGCTTTGAAGAAGAGGAGCAACTGAACAGGCGTATGTCGACGACATTCATGGTGACCATCTCTAGAAACCCTTCAGGTGCGCGATTGCATTTGGTGACAACAACCAAAGTTCATTCGCCATGCTCGTCCACATACTTGGACCTTTCGACTGAATCGCAGGTGTCAATCTAGCATATTTGTATGGAGTTAATGTAGTTTAGGGTTTCTCTTATTAACTTATTGGATTTAGTATTTGTGAACAAGTTTATAAATCCTTTGTTTATAAATTGTTTTGAAAGAATGCTCAAGCCCTGCTAGGTTTATATGTTTATTACTCATTCAGAAAATTGGCTTTAGCACTCGAATATTTTCAAAGAATTCTAATCCTAATTTCTGTCATTACGAACATTTTTCCTACGTTTATAAATTGTTTTGGAAGAAGTTTCAAGCCCTTCTCTATTTATAAATCAATCGTTTAAATTGCTATGTATCTACTGGTTAACAAATCATGATTTTTCATCTGATTTTTAATAACTAAGGACTAACAACTCATGACTTCTCATCTGGTTCTTATGAAAGAAGTACTTTAGCCTGGTTCTTACAAACAGAGAACTTAAGTAGTATTTGGTTCTTACAAACAGAGAACATAAGGAAAAGAAATTTAGAAAGCAGGTACAAACATACCAAGTAGGCCTTGTCCACTTCCAAACAAGAAATGGTGGAGAAGAGTTTAGTCCTGCCCAAAAGAAAAAGAAATTTGGAAAGCAGGTACACGCATACCAAGCAATGCATACACAGGTAACAAATTTCACGCCTAGTAAGCTATTGATAATGCATTCAATTGCAATACTGATTACTAATAATATCTGAAAAAATGCAAAATTAATTATTGATTACTAATAATATCTAAAAAACACAAAAGATATCTAACAAAGAATAATACGGTTTGTTTCACACAATGTGAACAGCAGCTGGATGTGGACATCACAACAACAGGATGCGGGCAGGGTTCAGTGAGTGATCGGACTCCGACCAATATCAGTTCAGTGAGTGATTGGACTGATATCACTGAGATCACTTTAGTGAGTGATCTAGCTTCACTGAGTGACCGAGCAGGCTTCATTGTTCGAAAAAAATTCCAATAATTCACAAAATTCCATTGAATCGATATAGAATTTTCTGACCCACTGAACTGATATAGATTTTTCTGAATTTTCTCAAGCAGTCACGGAAACGTGTCAAGCGTAAAATAGAAGAGAAGATGCGTGGACGAGCCTTCAGAATATTGTGCCCAGAGTACGTAAACCCGCGTGTACAGAAAACTCTGGTTACAATTTTTTTTGGGTGTACATACGCCTCAGATCTCAACGCAATTCGATTTCAATAGTCCCTGTGAGCCCTTTGGGCAGGGACTAATAAGGTATTGAGGAAACTATTAACACCTATATACCGAAATAAATGATTTATGTGAACGTATATCGAAAGAAAATAAGAATCAATATATATGCAAAGTACACTAATAGAATCAAAGTATATATATAGTAATTCATAACTATAACTCTAAAGCTAGCCGTCGTAAACTCAGTAAAAGTATTTAAATTAAAAATTAAAATAAAAAAAATTTGTTATTAATAAATATAAATCAAAGTGCCACGTTTAACACAATGATATTAGATATTTTCGACAGAAGGTAACCATGCCTACATACTTTCACAGGTACACCACAGGGGTTTATGCTCGGACCACTTGTCCACAACGATGATCTAGATGTATGTCTGCTGTTATTTTTTCTGTTAAAGCTGGTAGATGATAGCCTGCCATTTTTCTTGATAAAGTTGATTGAAGGTGGAGCTCACCACTAGTTAGCTTTCTTGAGAACGTGGAGGTCATCACTGGCTAGCAACAAACCAAAGCTCGTCATTTCACTACCAATGGCGCAGGTGCTTCGAACCTGCTGGACATGGCATAAGCAACAGGTCGTAGATCCTCTTTCTCTTTTATGCCTCAAGGAAGTCGAGGAAAATCGACAACTTATTTGCAAGTAAATTTCTAAGGTTTTCAAGATTTTTTCTTTGGGTTCGAACATGTAAGAACGATCAAGTTTTGGATTATAGGATTTTCTTCTGGCTTTTGTGAACCCTCGATGTTGTTTTATAACTCAATTTCTGCTTTCAGAGCCACAAAATTTTGCTAAATATGGGATTTTCCTTGGTCTTGGCTTCGATTTGTTCTGTAATCTTTTGTTTTCTCTAGATTTCTAGGACCGTTATGATAATTTCTAAATTAAAGTTTTGAAATTCAATATTGCAGTAGCACGCAGTCTGGATTGCTGTAAAAGGACCCAAATTGCAGTATCTGTCTTTGCAGGCAGACGTATTACTGTTTGATTTTGCCTTCGTAAGAGTGCCTTAATTTGAAAATCGAGATTTTTTAGAAAGAAAAAAACAACTCAAGATTATTTTGTTGTGAGGCCAATGCTATTGCAGCATTCTGAGAAAATTCGGTGGCGTTTGTGCATACTTTGACTATTTAATTACTTAGTCTCACGTGGATTAGTAGCCTATGCGGCAAAAAAATCATTAGACGGGCCAGAAAAAATAAAAAAGGTACTTTTGAATGACGCAAGGAAGGCCAGCAATGTCTATTATGATTTCTTATAGCATGCCTTGTGCCTGTCAAATCTGATTCTGTGGACCTGTTTTTCCATTCATTTGTCGTTTGGAGCTCGAATCTTTTACGCGCAAAGAAGAATACAACCATGGATTATGCAACCGGATTTTGTTTCTTCTGTCATCTCTCTGCAAGTTATGCAATGTATGTTGTTTAATAACAAAATATTCTGAATTGCAATTTACTAGAATATTGGCTCTGAAGTGTGATTGCTTGTTACCTACAGATTAATAAGGGGTACTTACAGATTAAGAAGAGGGAAGAGTGAGACCCTTTACTTTGTCTCTTGCCACGATGGAAGAAGATGCTCGGCTCACGCAGACGAATTTGATAGGTATAAGCTGGAAGAAGATGCTTGGCTCGCGTAGACAACTTTGACAGGCATAAGCTGCTCGATTCCCGCAGACGAACTTGACAGGCATTGACAGGAATCCAGTTTGGCAATTACATCTCCTAGATATGGAAGAAGCTGCTCAGTCCCAGCGGAAGGCATCCAGTTTGGCCTTGCATAGTCTATAGAAATTGTAAGTAGCATTAACGAAATAGAGAAGAAAATTGGTCATTCTGTAGCAAAACAATTATGCTACCATTGTTAAAATCGAAATCCTTGTTCACAATTATGCTACCACTGTTAAAATCCAAATCCTTGTTCTTTTGAATAAAAGTCAAAAATATATAGTGAAATGAACATTACCTATCAGTTTGTTCTTGTTCTTACTTTCACAGGTAAAAAATACTACAGAAAAATTACTTCTTAGTTTCACAGTTAAAACGATAACAATTTTAAACTCATGCAAGCAACAAGAATAGTTCAGTATCGAAAGATACCATACTTTTTGTTGCCTAGATAAATGATATGTTTTCCCTTTCATATGCAGATTCTTGCTCGAATGTCCTTATCCATGACTGCTATATCATCTCAGGTGATGATATTGCGCAAAAAACTCTCGTTTTTCTCTGTTCTTGGGGCGTGAAGCGGCCTGTTCCGGGCTGTTGTCGTTGCCTTGCTAAAGCAAGGGCACAACGAGTTGTAGCGATATTATATATTCTAAGGTGAGATCCGAGATTGTTATGGTATGAAGACAGAGACCTGGGATTCTTAGCAATAAGGTATTAAACCCAGCTCTGGAGATCCTAACGCCACATAAGTCTTATAAAGGCCCAAAAGGCAGTGTCGGAAAGATCCAGATGTCAAAGAGATCCAGACATCAAAAAGGGAAAGCTAGGAAAGGAAAAATATTAAACTTACCATGTATGCCAGTGAAACAGAACTGGCATTTAATGTGCTCTGCTAATACTAGCATTAATTCAACTAGTATTTACTAGTTTGAAAATACGAAACGAATTACTAATTATAGCATATGGTTTTTCTCTTCGGCCTCGGGAAGAGGCCAAATAAGAAGGAAAATAAATTTGTATTGAAAACCTTTGGATGGCGAATCGGTCTTTGTCGAGAAACTTTGGTTATATCGTGATCACTGGAATTAACAAACAGGTGAACTAATGCTAACATGGGCATAATCGATTACTATAGTCCCTGGCCATTGTTAGATGGCAGGGACTAATAAGATAACGACTTGGTCACCTTGTTCTTGATTGAAAACAAATGCACATACAAAATGTTGACTGAAAGAATTGGTAACATGCACTTCAATAGTTTAGGCTAATGACTACACCGAGAGGACGTAAATCAGTGTAATGGTCTATTTTCATCAATTTAAATCACTTTTGTAATCAATTATATCTATAAATATAATGTTGTATCATTAAATAATATTGTCACATCAATATAAAAGAACATTGTATTTACTTGGAAACTCTGTAAATTGTTTCATCCTTTTTAGTTTTTTATTAAATAGATTTATAGGCACCAATAAATCCAACCCCAAAAATAAATTTGTAAGATCTAACTTATTAGAGGTTGTTATCAAATGCTAATTTCTCTTGGGATTTTAAGTTTAAGTTATACCAAATTTCAATGCGGATTGCCTTTTAATTTTGGATGTGCTCAGTTTTAAGTGCTTGTGATTTTGATGTTTTTTAGCATCGGGTAGCCAATTGTTAGCCCTAATTTTGTCAACAACAAAAATATACAATTTCTGGCAAAAATATTTGTAAGTGTGCGGAAATAAACATTTGTTTTAAAATAAAAAAAATTTAGTCTTAGGTTCATTGCAGGGTCAAAGTATTTTTATTAAAGAGTTATTGGGGCGCAAAGCAAAGAAGACAACCAGTGCGCAAATCATGAGCCCATCGCATGAGTCAATCAAATAGGGCATTAAGCATCATGAAAGAGTCCACATGGAAGGAGAGATACAACGAGAGGCTCAGTCACTAAGCATAAAAAAAGAGCCCACATGGAGGGAGAGATACAGTTCACCATGGGAGGAGAGATACAATGAGAGGATCGAGCACTAAGCATCACAAAAGAGCCCACACATGGAGGGAAAGAGCCCACACATGGAGGGAGAGATACAGTGTGTGGAAAGAGCCCACACATAAGCTGGAAGAAGATGATTGGCTCACGTAGACAACTTTGACACGCATAAGCTGCTCGGTTCCTGCAGACGACCTTGACAGGCATTGACAGGAATCCAGTTTGGCAATTGCATCTCCTAGATATGGAAGAAGTTGCTCGGTCCCAGCGGAAGGCATACAGTTTGGCCTTGCATAGTCTATAGCAAATTGTAAGTAGCATTAACAAAATAGAGAAGAAAACTGGTCATTCTGTAGCAAAACAATTATGCTACCATTGTTAAAATCCAAATCCTTGTTCATAATTATGCTACCACTGTTAAAATCCAAATCCTTGTTCTTTTGAATAAAAGTCAAAAATATATAGTGAAATGAACATTACCTATCAGTTTGTTCTTGTTCTTACTTTCACAGGTAAAAATACTACAGAACAATTACTTCTTACTTTCACAGGTAAAACGATAACAATTTTAAATTGTTGCAAGCAACAAGAAGAGTTAAGTATTGAAAGATACCATACTTGTTGCTGCCTAGATAAATGATATGTTTTCCGTTTCATATGCAGATTCCTGCTCACATGTCCTTATCCATGACTGCTATATCGTCTCAGGTGATGACATTGCCGCAAAAAACTCTCGTTTTTCTCTTTTCTTGGGGTGTGAAGCGGGCTGTTCCTGGCTGTTGTCGTTGCCTTGCTGAAGCAAGGGCACAACGAGTTGTAGCGATATTATATATTCTAAGGTGAGATCCGAGATTGTTATGGTATGAATACAGAGACCTGGGATTCTCAGCAATAAGGTATTAAACCCAGCTCTGGAGATCCCAACGCCACATAAGTGTTATAAAGGCCCAAATGGCAGTGTCGGAAAGATCTAGATGTCAAAGAGATCCAGACATCAGAAAGGGAGATCCAGACGTCAAAAAGGGAAAGCTAGGAAAGGAAACATATTAAACTTACCATGTATGCCAATGAAACAGAACTGGCATTTAATGTGCTCTGCTAATACTAGCATTAATTCAGCTAGTATTTACTAGTTTGAAAATACAAAACGAATTACTAATTATAACATATGGTTTTTCTCTTCGGCCTCGGGAAGAGGCCAAACAAGAAGGAAAATAAATCTGTATTGAAAACCTTTGGATGGCGAATCGGTCTTTGTCAAGAAACTTTGGTTATATCGTGATCAGTGGAATTAACAAACAGGTGAACTAATGCTAAGATGGGCATAATCGATTACTATAGTCCCTAGACATTGTTAGATGGCAGGGACTAATAAGATAATGACTTGGTGACCTTGTTCTTGATTGAAAAGAAAAGCACATACAAAATGTTGACCGAAAGAATTGGTAACATGCACTTCAATAGTTTAGGCTAATGACTACACCGAGAGGGTGTAAATCAGTGTAATGGTCTATTTTCATCAATTTAAATCACTTTTGTAATCAATTATATCTATAAATATAATGTTGTATCATTAAATAATATTGTCACATCAACAAAAAAGAACATTGTATTTACTTGGAAACTCTGTAAATTGTTTCATCTTTTTTAGTTTTTTATTAAATAGATTTATAGGCACCAATAAATCCAACCCCAAAAATAAATTTGTAAGATCTAACTTATTACAGGTTGTTATCAAATGCTAATTTCTCTTGGGATTTTAAGTTTAAGTTATACGAACTTTCAATGTGCATTGCCTTTTAATTTGGATGTGCTCACTTTTAAGCGCTTGTGATTTTGATGTTTTTTAGCATCGGGTAGCCAATTGTTAGCCCTAATTTTGTCAACAACAAAAATATACAATTTCTGGCAAAAATATTTGTAAGTGTGCGGAAATAAACATTTGTTTTAAAATAAAAAAATTTAGTCTTAGGTTCATTGCAGGTCAAAGTATTTTTATTAAAGAGTTATTGGGGCACAAAGCAAAGAAGTCAAGTCAATAACCAGTGCACAAATCATGAGCCCATCGCATGAGTCAATCAAATAGGGCATTAAGCATCATGAAAGAGTCCACATGGAAGGAGAGATACAATGAGAGGATCAGTCACTAAGCATCACAAAAGAGCCCACATGGAGGGAGAGATACAGTGCACGATGGAAGGAGAGATACAATGAGAGGATTGAGCACTAAGCATCACAAAAGAGCCCACACATGGAGGGAGAGACAGTTGCTAAGACACACCAACTCTCCAAATGTTTTATATATTTATATAAGGATTATATTCACCCAATGTTTTATATATTTATATAAGGATTATATTTACCCCGTGCGTGGTATAAACTACCGAAATTTTTATATATTTATACCAGGATTATACTCACCCCGTCCAAATGTTTTATATATTTATACAAGGATTATCTTCACCCCGTGCATGTGGTATAAACTACAATGCAAGACTAATAATAAAAAAACAAACTTCGAAACAAAATTCCAATCTCTACTGCCAAGTGCTAGTTTGCTAAGGAAACAAAATTCCAATCTCTACTGCCACGATGAACAATAACTATTGAAGATACTATATACAATGACAATTGGCAAATTGGTGATTTTGTCATGGTTTTGTAGAATTTTTGGGTGGTTTTGTGGATTCGGGGTTGCCTGTCTATATTTGATTAGTTTGATGAGTGCATGCCTCTGCACTCAAGGATTTAAATGGAGGTCATTTTATTAACATCCAGATGGATCTAGTCCGTAGATGAGAAACGTGCAAAAGATAAATGTGGAATGAACAGTAAGTGTTAAAGTGCCAAGTGAGTTCTCGCTGCATGAATATCAAGTGGGTTTATTTGCAGATGAAACCAAAACAATGCGAAAATGATGTGTGTCAAGAGAATGAACAGCCAAGGTTTGTAATAAAATGCCAAATGTCAATAACGATCGAAATGAATGAGTAAAGGCAACAAATATCATGTGCTCGTCCAATCTCTTACGTGCTGAGAGAAAGGGTTTTCTGCAATTTCAGTATTTGATATTGCTGCTGGATATTGGGACGATCGAAATGGGGTTCTTTCATAAAATCATATACACATTTTGATCCATCTCTAGACCAGCTACAGTGTTTGCGCGTCCAGCCCGAGTTGGGATTTTCTATTTTATTAATAGAGTAGTTTACTATTGAGATGGAAGAGATAATCTTTCACAAGTGGCCCTATTCAAAAATTCACTGGTTCCAAAACTACTTTAATTGTCGTGAGGCCAACAAATTTGAAACATCTTGTGAATTAGCTCGATTTGGTGAGAATATGCTGGGATCACTTCCCGAGAAGGATATAGTTGCATCATTACTTGGGACCATATAAATTAATGAATGGCAGAGTCTCAATAAAAGGGGGATCGAATCAACATTTTCAAAGTACAAAATTTCGTTTTTAACATATTTTGGACACCCCCAGAACAAATGGTAGATGACAGCTATGAGGATCATCCTAAATCCAAGAAGATCACACCCTGCCTTTCAGGAGAGATCAACAATTAGGAACGATCAATCCCAAATGTCCAGTAGACAACTTTAATATGTGGCAATTCTGGAGTACGTCAGTGCCAAATTCAAAGGAAAAGGGTGCCTTTTTTAAAGACAACTCGCAATTTTCTAGGAGCAGAATCAGTGATCCAGTTTTGCTGACAGATTTCAAGAAGATTTCGAGAGAATTTCCAAGCATACAGTTACACAGATGGAAAAAAGTTTGAAGACTGAGAAGGCTTTTTCTAATTGAAAACTTTTTCTTTTGACATCGAAAACTTTGATTTGTTTTGAAACATTCCATTATTGGACATTGTAAGTAATCTTGTGCAGGTTGGAATTTTAAAATTTTTATGTAACCTTCATTCATAATGTGCTTTTAAATTTAAAAAAAAATAGTTTTTTACGGTCCATATTTATTTGAAAACGTGATTAATATATGTGTTGGCATTAATATCTCGCGGACAAGTTCTATCACCGTTGGCATTAATACCTTATTGAAGGACAGATTACAACACCTTTTGGAAAATTAGCATTGCTCTCCTCGGCTTCCAACACCTTCCAAATTATATACTTTTGCATCGCAGAGAAATTTGGGTGCAATATCTGCCACTTTTGAGATTATGGTTAAGTCACATCGGATGATGAAAAAATCCATTGGCCAAAGAATGTGATCCACGCCAATCATGAAAAGATCTAATCAAGCCTCTAACATTGATATCAAGTAAAGTATTCCAAGAGTTTGGAGGAATTATATTCAACACCCAAACTAGTTTTGTGCTTAAACCAGTACTAAATCTGCCATAGAAAGAGATAATATCCATTACATTTCGAATATCATATTTACTAACATTAAGTGTCCAATATTCATTGACTTCCCTCTATCAAAATGTTGTGTCTATACTAAAATTTTCAGCAATGATCCCTATTTTCTCATGTCATTTAGTGAAGATTGATAAACACTTTGACAATAGAGGAAGTTGTTGAATATACTCTACTTCTGGACTTAAATTTAGACAATTCCTTAATGGTTTCTTCCATGATTGTTTTGGATCAGGTTCCTGATCACATAAAAATAGGATTTTGTATTTTTCTTTCTCTAGTTGGCATGCCTTATCTCTTGGCTTGAACCAAATTGCTATTTGAACTTGACAAGAAATAATATTCCCGCACGTTCAAGTTATCAGACATCAACTTCTCCTATTGATGGAGATAATCTTTATCCTTCCCGTAAGTAGGAGGTGCGAAATAAACAAAGTAACCACTAGCTCTCAAAAGGTGATCCACTTCTTTTAGTAGAACACCATCATTTCATGCCAATCGACACCACAATGTGAATAATGGACCATTTCAAATGAATTGCTTAGATAAGTTAGTTGTGTTGTAACAAGAACTGTAATCATCGCACCAATTCCTTGTTCAAGAGCAAAGTGAATCTGATTTTCGTGCCCATGCTTTGGAGAAAATGGCATTGTCTGTATACCTAGTGGAAGTAGATAAGCTGGAAAACTTGCAAAACCACGGCCAACATCAAGACTTGCACCACTCATGTGGATCATAAATCCCCTATTCCATTAGTTATCATGTTTCCCAATGTTTGGATTTACTCTGAAGCTCCATGCTTGAAATGAGTACCACCACCTGGGAACCACAATAGTTTAGCTTGCCTATGCACCCAATTTTTCCCACCTTTGGCTTTCTGCTAGATTTGAGTGGTTCATATTGCTTCACCACACATAATATTTAATGATTGGAGATTTTATTGGGATCTTGTATTTGTTTGGAGGATGTATTAAATAGAAAGGTTGTTCCTCAAGTGGAGAGGACAAATTTCTTTAGAAATTCACTCTTTGAGAATAATTCAAAATTTTCAAAGTGTTGATATACTTTAAATCATGACAAGGAACATACTCAGTATAATTCAATGACCAAACATTCGTTCCTTCTATAGGTATCTTTATCACATTAGCTTAAAATTGAGAAACACCTTATTACTTAACCATTGCTTTCCAGTTGAGATCAATGGTGCTTGCATATAGATCACGTGCTTGGTGCCAAATAATGTTCCAACAAAAAAAGTAACTATCATCAATGTGAAATCTAGCATGACCGTCTTCCTTGATTGTACATCGAACATGGAGGAAAGTAAAAAGCCCATATTTAGATGAAAACTTTAGCAAGATGAAACATGTCAGCTAGCCATGTATACACCCATCTTTTTAGTGTTTTTCACCATATCACACACAAATATATCCGACAAATTCAATTGAGGGCAACTGAATTAGTGAAATCCCTTCAGAATAAGTCAAATGGCCTTCAAAATTGCAAAGTTGAAAATAAATGGTCATACATTACGAATATATCATAAACCATTAACAATCGAGGAATTTATTAGAAAGTTGTAAGATAATTTTCATTTGAAGTTGGTTAAGGAAGATTATTCTTCCTCTCCAAATTAGTCTTCTACTTTCTTTCTCAAAATAAAAATAAAATGTATTAAGAAATTATATATATATATATATATATATATATATATATATAATATATATATATATATCCACACACACACACACATGAAAACCAACATTGTTTCCATGTTTATACAAAAAATTCAGGTTGAAAGCCAAGAGTTCTTGGTAGCCTAGATTTTATTTTCCCTATTCTAATCCCATTTTCTTTTTATTCCTCTTTTCTCTTTTGAAAATAATGCAGCTACGGAATTGTCAACAATCTACAGCTCTAATAGGATTCTGCCGATGAATTATTAGATTGCGACCAAGGCAAACGAAAATTATGGAAAAACAACTCCAATGAACATTGCAGCTAAAGCAACTTGACAACCTGTAAAGGAAAAATCAAAATCACTAAGATAAAGAATCAAAGGTATGTAAATATTAAGTTATATAATAAAGGTATAACATTTGAATTATGAAATAAATGATGAGTAACCATTGCTACTGCCATACTAAATAATGATTACCCTTAATTATTCTCACACGACTTGGGTTTTAACAAAAACATCAGTGTATTGTCAACCAAGTTGGGGTTTAACCGTGATATAATTAAAATATCTCCGTCTCCTCTCCATTCATCAATCCTCTTCATGCCAAATCATTTCCATTTTACTAAGCCCTTTATTCTTGTCGACACCGCCCTCACCTAAACTCTATTTTCTAATTCATTCCATACTCAAATTTCTCTCACTCGTTAACCCTATCAAAAGAGAAATTATGGGCTATACTTCTCTACCATGGGAGTTATTTTAAGGTTAGAGACGAATGGTATTAAGTTTATTGAGGGATATCCATAGGTCAAACAATTTTTTCACCATGGAAGGTGGCTAGAATTTGTAGAGGAAATCGATGGGCATGAGGAGGTAACAAAATATTTCGATAGGGCATATGACAAAATTGAAGAAGAAATTGGGGACATGAACCTAGTGTTAATCTAGTCTTTCGTAGCAGGAGCCACAATATTTCCAAGAATTGGAGAGAGATGGTTTAAGAACAGAAGAATTGAAGAAAAAATGGAGAGTTTTTCTCAAGAATCTAGGTATGGACATTTTTATGTTTAAAAGGGAATACTAGCCACGACTTTGAAGAATTGAAGGCACTTTTTGCTAATCATTCTAAATTTTATAACTTGTGAAGGAAGATTCAGTAACATGTTATTTTATCAATCACATTTAATGATGAATTTTCTAGATGGAAATGAAATTCACCTATCATATTTCCTAATTCCAACTTTAAGAAATATGGTGGTAATGTTCAAAGAAAAATAAAATCTATAGATAACGCTTTATACCATCATGGCATAGTGAAAATCTTGAATGGAGGAAGTCTGAGAAACATAGGAGACAATTCGGAAGATCTATTAGTTATAAATCATTTCAAGGAAGCAGAAATAGAAGAGCCTAGTGGTAAGACAAACAAAAGTAGAAGGAAGTTGCCAATGGAAAATAACTCACCTCCACAACAAGAGCCATGTTTAGAGGATGAGTCTCCTCTTAGAGATATGTTAATGAATCTTAAAAAGAAAAATCCTAAAAGAAAGAAAGCTATCACTAAGGAAGAAAGTTTATCTAAAAAGAGAAGAGAGTAGGAGAAAATAGAGCAGGGAAAAGTTAAGAAGCAATATCTTAGTACTAAATCACCATCTAAACCATCATATACCATAAGAAGAAGTTTAAGGCTCAATATAATAAATGCATGAATAGCCTCGACAGTCCCCAATTTTTTTTTGATTTAGAGAAAGAAGAAATGGACACTAGAGTTTCATCATCACCAATTCCATCACCAACAGTTCCATCATCACCTATTCCATCACCAGCTAAGGGTCTAGTTAGAATAACTTCAAAGATTTACCTTGTGCAACACAAAATTTATGACTATATAGAATCTTTGGAAAGAAGAGCTACAAGTAAAAATATTGCAACATCCTCGAACCAAGGAGAAAAAGAAGCAATCCATTCTAATATTTTAGGACAACTTCAAGTTCAAGACAACCTCAAGCAAGAAATTTATGAGTTGGAAATACTGAATAGACTTCTGAAGAAGGAGAATGAAACAGAAAAGGAACAGAATAAAATCCATAAAACCCAGAATGAAAAAATCATACTACATCTTGGTCAAGGAAATTTTTAAGGATGGAAATTTATCTTAAAGATTAGAAACCTTGGCGAATCTTACTAATCTTTAATATGAAAACTATAAAATGATTAGTGATATTTTAGTAAAAATATTAAAACTTATAATCGTTTTATATAGTTTGTATAAAAATTTGGTGATTATTAAGGTAAAATAATTTTTTCTTATAAAATTTGCGCAAAACAGATCTAATAAAAAATGGGAATTGGTGAATCTTTTTTTTGGAAAAAGCATGGAAAATTAGCCTATTTGCCAATATTAGCCCCTAAAATTTTCCCTGATGTTGGTTTGAGGTATAATAAAAACAAGCAATTGATAGCTCAAAACAATTTTCTTAAGAGGAAGATTATAGGCCTGCAACACAGAATTTTGATGAAGAAACTGAGGATGGCAGTTAGTGCTAAGAAATCAAGGAGGAGTAACTTTGATGTCCTTTCTCAAGTATCTGTGGAGGCTCAGCAACACAAAGGACTCATAAGTTTTTAAATTTTTCATGACGACATGCAATGCCTTTTGTGTGGGGGAATGTTGAACACTAGAATTGCTTTTTTTTTACAACTCTTTTTCACTCCATTCCTCCCTTTTTTATCATCATAACTACAATTTGTTTATCAGTTTACAAGGTTGATAGCATAGCGGGTTCATAATCATCTTCTGTTTCATAAATATCAATTGCCTTTATTATTTAACTTAATATCTACTTGAGCTACTGAATTATAATGATTTTGCAGTTGATGTATGTTTCTGCAGCTAAGTCCAAGGTCTGATAGGTTGTGTAGTTTCAACCCAGAAATAGGTCATATGGGTAGTTTGAAATTAGCTGAGACAACAACAATTTCCTATTTTTAGAAGCTAGATTGATAAAGAAGGCACTCTAGCAGCTTGGTCAAAGGATAAGTCAACCACCGTAGAAGGCGAATAAAGCAAGCAAGATGTATATTTTTCGCCTCATGATTTGTTGCGTTGATAGAAAATCTTGAGCATATCACGATATCTTATCTTTTATAGTTAAATATAGCTAATGTCGATTAGAATAAGTGTAATTCTAAGAAACTGTTGGAAATACTAGGGGGGGGAATCAATATTTCTTTTTAATTGTTCTTTTTATCACCAAAAAATTTATATATGGAACAGAGAAATAGATAGTTGGAATAAATGCTTTTATTAACACAAATAGTGCAATGAAATAGATACAATATGTAAATGGTTGCAATCAGTTGCCAAGCACGAACTTGGACTTTTGTGAGGCTCCAACCTCCAGAGAACCAACTTTGTTTTGCCAAGGCAATAGTTCTGCACTTAGGAGCACCAACTCCGAAGGATTCGAATTGTTTCAGTTCTGAGGCTCCAACCCTGTGGGCTCCAAGCCTGCTGAGCTTCTACTTCACTCCTATTCTCCTGCTTCTCCTGTCTCTCTTGTCTCTCCTACCTCTGTCTCAACTTCAGCTTCCTCTTGATCTGATTATACGCACATGCTTCCTTGTTTTTTCCTTTCTTTATACTACTGATGCCTCTCACTATTCTTTTTTGCTTTCCACTGGCTCTTCGGCTTCTTCAATGCTCGCTTCAGCTTCCTCTATGTTGGCTTGTCCTTCGGCTTTCCCTATTCTTCATCGCTTTGGCTTTTCAGTTTCCTCTCCACTAGCTTACCCTTCGACTTCTTGGATTTTCGGTCGCTGTAGCTTCCTCCATCTCTTCATGCTCACCAACACTCCTGCGACACGTTGATTCAATGGCGAGGACCAAAATACACAGAGAAAGCTTCCATGTCACCACCGCCATCACAATTAGCATCAGTACGGCCTTTTGAACTATTGTGAGTGTTTCTTATTCATTTTGGCCTTCAAAACCTCGCACAATATGGATATTCTTATACCACTAGAGGTATTTCGGAAGGGCATAAGTGAGAACTAGTACTCAGAGGATGGCTTCCGATTCCACTTGACAAGCGACACATGGCAATGGGAAGGAAGAGTATACCACTTTTTGAGCGGATATTCCTCAAGCTACATGTCCATCTGAAATATATGTAGACCGTTGGATCCACAAAGGAATGATCAATGGTGGAGGGTAGGATGCACCGAGAACGCAGACCCACCTCTTTATGGGCGCGAATGTAATACATAGGGATATATGAAAAAACAACCGAAATTTTAAAGCGCAGACCTCAAATTTATTACGCCCGCATTTATAACTTTATCGGGTTTGCTATATATATCACAATCGACAATTGCGGTTTCCCGATGGCCAATGACCGATTCACCTATGAATGCGATATGATATTAAGCCAAATCGTAATGTTGCATCGGGTCTGCAACGCTCATCGCAATCAGCACTTGCAGGAGGATAGCCCTTTGGGTATTGCGATATGCGAGTATCGACAGGGCGGATGTGATATAATATACACCCGAACATATATGCTTCGTCAGGTCTGCACATATATATTGTTGTCAGGGGTTTTGTGGTGATGGCATATAGTATAACCCGCCGATAACAATATCATCAATATATACATATTCCACCTTTATATTCCAATATATACATATTTCTCTGCTCTGATAGTGTATTCGGATATAACTATGATTTCGCCTCCGATAGTGTAAATGCATATATATATGAGTCTTCTACCTCTGATAGTGTATTTACATACATATATACTATATTGATCCTGATAGCTCCCGATAGTGTATTCTTTGGCATTCTTTTCCATACTTTGCTTCGATAGTGTATTTGCATGCATATACACTATATTGCTCATGATAGCTATCGATAGTGTATTCTTTGGCATTCTTTGCCATACTTTGCTCTGATAGCTCCAGATAGTGTATTCTTTGGCATCCATTGCTCTGATAGCTCCAATTTCTTCCTCCGATGGCTCTGTTTGCTTTCTCTGGCTCCTCGAATATTGCCATATTGACATCAATGACAATCTATGTCAACAATCACCCCTTTTTTGTTGCTGACAATATTCTTCTACACTCCCCCTTTGACATCAATGGCAAAGGAGTGCATACAGACTCCCCCTATCGATTTTTTCCCCCTGTCCTGCACCATCTCTTGAAAGCGTTATAGCGCTACCTGCTTATCGTAGGAGGGACCCTCGAGATAGTAATATTTCCCTTTTGTTTACAGTTATAAATTCATTTTATGTTTCCTATACATTTCTATTAGTTCATTTAATGATTTAAGTTTTGATTGCAAGATATAGGTTTAAGATTTTTTTGCGGCAGGTTATCTAATCGTTTCATTTTTTAGGAGAAGAGGAATTTCTAGTTCACGTGGACAGAATATAATAGCCTTACATTGTAGTGATATAGATAGGATTTTCATTTGTAGAGCTAATATTTCATTTTGTTGAAGTAGATTCATTTATAGTCTGGTTTTGTTGTTGGTGTACTTTTGTTTATAAGCAAGAGTGATTTCATTTGAATGCAAGTGTGATTGTCATTTAAGCAAGTGCGATTGTACTTATAAGAATGTATGATTTTCATTTAAGCAAGTGTGATTTTATTTTTAAGCAAGAATCATTTCATTTTAAAGAAAGTGTGTGAGCGATATTATTTCGAGCAAAGTGTGAGTGTGACTTTATTTTAAGTGTGAAGTTTCTTTTAAGAAGTGTGTGATCATTATTTTAAGTAAGAGAAATAGAATTGGTTCCATTTTTATGAGTTATTTATTTACTTACATATTTGTAGAGGAACATGTGCATTTCAATATCTCAAATTAACTTAGGAATTACATGAGTGACAAAGACACCTAATAGATACAGTGCACATACATTTCATTTGTTTACTAGACCTGGTTGATAATTCATCTAAGTAATTTAACATCAATTAAATTACCAAACAATTGCATTCAATCCTATTTTCTTCTCTTTTGCTCTCACAAACCTTTCATTGTCAGCTTTGGAACTCCTTATTTCATCCCTTAATCTTCTTAGTGTATCCATCTAGTAAGAAGAGCCAACCTCTCCCCACTGTTCATTTAACCTTTCCTCTTCATGACCATTTTGTGACCTTTCAGAACTATATTGTACCATTTTGATCCTCTTCTCTTTTAGATCTTAGTGTCTTGTTATGTAGTGTCATATACACACGTAACCTTTAGATTAAACAAATTCAAATAGATAACCAAATCATCACCTTGGGTTGAGTTTTAGAGTTTGTTGGTGTAAGTCGAGATGAAACAATACACTTCAAGTTAGTATGTCAATATCAATATAAGCATATCGAATTATCAGTAATATGCTATATGCATATATCATAACAAAATACATCAATAAAATAAACCAACACCACAATTAGGTTTTAATATTTATCTCACTACCCTAAGGCTGCATTTGATCTCGAAAGGTCCAATGTTGAACATTTGCTCTGATACCTCTTTGTAACACAACCCCTACTATTTATAGCCCATATTAAAGATAAAAGGATGTAGTTACTATGATGACCCGAATTGCAAGGTTTAGTAATGGAAATGGGGTTATAAAATTTCTCAATTTTTAACTAGCTTGAAAATATAATAAAATGATACCATCACATCCATCTAGTTGAGACATTCCCAATGATATAATTATTCTTCCGATCTAAATTACAGATTGAAATATAAGGCCATTTTAAGTTAGCCCCATTAAACTTGCAACATCAGTAGTTGCCCCACATGTCACCCACATAGCATCTCATGTGGGGCTTATGTGGTTGATTTTTCACTGTGGATAGACCCCCATGGTAGAAGCATGCTTGCGCATAATCAATATCTCACCAACATTACTGTAAAAAAAAGGCATGACATTGGTGAGAGCCCTAATCCTAACTTTTCCCATTGGACAACATGCCAAACCAAGCTACTTGCCTGACCACCTCAAGCCTATCACCTCAGATTGAGAGAGAGTGGGGGTTGGCCCTCACCATAATGCACCACCTTCCTCAGAGACCTGCAATTCCAACTTCTCAACCTTCCTCCTTGATTGTGCCCAACGAGGTGGTTTGACCCAACTATGCTATCAGCCCTAAACCCCGCTTAGTTTGTCCAATCCAACTATCTTGACTTCAATTATTTGGTTTGTGGCTTCTCCATGGGCTCCTCTTGGATGAGGTCATATCCCCAAAACGAGTAAAATAATATGATGCTAACTTCATGATTAGTGCAGTATCCATATATGTCGAGTTTTTGACTAGTTCCATTTCATTTTACACCAATTCCAGGGGAGGATGACTCAATTCTTAGACTAGACTACATTTAAATTCCCTCATGATCATATCTGCCTGCTAGGCCATATGCCCGACTTCACATAGGATCTGCTTCAATGCAATGCCCACAAGGATTGTATCAAAATGTCTATCTTCAAATCTCTGTATACGATCCTCCCCAATCCATGTATCCACTGCGGCCATTGTGTGATTATGAATTCTTCCAATAGAAATTGTTGTGGATTTCTTACAGGAAAGCAATAAGCAAACACAAATTTAACTGCAGAAATAGCTAAATGAAAACTCACAAAAAAACTATCATTCTTGTATTCTAACATACTTATTTACAGAGTATTGGTTATCATAATTCTCACATCTTTTTGGGCCTTTCATTGAGAGAGTCAAGCCCGTACAAGCTCTGATGCCAACAAAGAAATTGAAATTGGAGACATAGTGCATATAATACAAACAAAACTATTTGTATATTACAATTCAAAGCCAAAATACATCCCACAAATAAAGTGTTGATGAGATCCAATGTATTCCAAATTAGGAGATCATTGTTGAAAAAATATCCTATAAAACTCTAACAACCAAAAAAACTAATCTACCTACATATAATAGTAAGTGCTATTTCTAAGTCTTGGAAAATTTGGAGTAAGAAGAATCTATGTTGCTTTTGAAAAACACACAAATGTTTTAACTACCATTCTAGATCCATATTAGGCATGAACCTATTAAGCGTTGAGAGGGATCAAATCTCTAAAGGTACAAAACACTTTTTTTTGTGCAAAACTTGAGGAAGTATTTCACCTTGAGAGATTTCATCCCTCCCAACACTTTATAGATTTAAGGGAATATGTATATAGACTAGTTATGTAATACTATATAATATATATTTGTATCTATGTGTCTTTTTCTTACTCCCTCTCTCTATCTCATCCCCAAATATACACACTCTCTCTCCATATTTATCTATCTCTCTCTCCCTCACTCTCTCTCCTTCTCTCCCTAGCACTCCTCTCTCTCCACCTTTATCTCTCTCTATGTCTTTACTCTTCCCTCCCTCTATCCCCCTCCAACTCCATCTCTCTTTCTCTCTCTCCTTCTGTCTCTTGAGTCCTCTCTCTCCGTTTCTCTCCCACCTCCCTTTTTTTCTCGCCCAGCCTCATCTCTCTCTCTCTCTCTTCCCTCCAACTCTATCACTATCTCATTCCCTCTCTCCTCTCTCCCCCATCCATCTCTTTGTCTCCCTCTCTTTATCTCCCCATTCTTTCCCTCTCTCTCTCCTCTACTATTCTCTCTCTTCCATCCTCTCCTCTCTCCCTCACTCTCTCCATCTCTCCCTTGTCACTTCCTCTCTCTCTCTCTCCACCTCTATCTATGACTTTCATCTTTCCTCCCTCTCTCTCTCCCACCAAATCCATCTCTCTCTCTTTCTCTCCTTTTCTCTCTCTTCCTTACACTCTGTCTCCCACCTGCCTTTCTCCCTCTCTCCCCCCACTCTCTATTGAATTTTATCCCATTTTGTTTTGTTTAAGAAAGTATCTAAATTGAAAAAATGCATTTGGTTATAATATATTAAACAATATTTTCGATCAATCATGTCAAAGAAAATACAATAATTAAAAACTTCAAAAGAATCATGCATTATATTTAGTCTATTATTTTTAGTCACTTTGCTTTCTCTCAGCACTTGGATCCTTAGTTAAGATGGATCTATGCTAGCTCTTAATAATATTATTTATATTATATAAATTTCACACACACACAGAGATATATGTATGTATGTATATATATATATATATAAGTATTCTCATTCTTGATCTTATTTAGACCTTGATTTAATTTCTATGGGAATACTTTTAATAATCATGATGATAGAAAGTTCATATATATGTCAAACTTAATTATAACCCTTTACAACTTAGATTTAATTAAAAAAATGTTATAAAAAAAATATTTATAAAATATTTTGATTGTAAGATAAGTTATTGTTTTTGGGCATGTGGTTTTTATAATCCTTAGTATTCTAACGAAACCTATTACAAATTAATAATATCGATGGTAAAGTGGAGGTGAATATCCATGGTTAAGAATCTTGTCATCTTGTTATAAAATAGTTTAAGTTAATAATATTGGGGTGAATAGCCATGGTTAAGAATCTTGTCATATTGTTAAAAAATATTTTGATTGTGAAATATGTTTTGGTTTTTGGGCATGTTTTGTTGATAAACCATGGTATTGGCCCATCATATTCTAACAAAGCTTATTTTCCAATTCAAAATATCAATGGCAAAGTGGTGATGAATATCATTAGTTAAGAATCTTACCATATTGTTACAAAATATTTTGATTGTGAAATAAGTTATGTTTTTTGGGCATGTGGTGTTGGTAAGCTGTGTTATTGTAACAATGCATATTCACAAGTTAATAATATCCATGTTAAAGTGGGGTGAATATCCATGGTTAAGAATCTTGACATATTATTATAAAATATTTTGATTGTGAAATAAGTTATATTTTTTTGGCATGTGGTATTGATAAGCCATGATATTGGCACATGGTATTGTAACAAATTCTATTTACAAGTTAATAATATCCATCATAAAGTGAGGTGAATATCCATGATTAAGAATTTTGTCATATTGTTATAAAATATTTTGACTGTGAAAGTTATGGGTTCTAGGCATATGGTATTGATAAGCCATAATATTGGCCAATGGTATTGTAAAAAGGATTATTCACAAATTAATATCAAAATTAAAATATAACAAATTGACTCAAAGGTTTAGACCCATCAAGTATAGTGTGGTATATATTAATTTAAATTTTTTATTTATTACTTTTAAATTTTTGTTTTTTACTTTTAACTTTTCATTGTTAATTGGGCCAACATTTAAATGTTTATAGTCATTCATGTTACTTTTAATTTTTTGTTTATTACTTTACACTTACACACTTACTCAAAACAAAGGGGTCTCATACACAAATTTGGTGGTGAATAATAATAATTATTATTAATTGAACCATCATCTAAATGTTTACACTCGTCCGATATCACTTTTAACTTTTTATTATTTTTTACTTGAGCCCACATTTAAAATTGTTTACATACTTACATTACACTTACACACCTACCCTATACTGGCATGTATAGCACAATCTTTTTATTTATTTTTTAATTTTTCACTTGTTTTATATATTATATAGAATTATTTTTGTTCTTAATATTTTTTTAAATGTTACATCTCTATACACACATTAAATTAGTTTATTATTATTATTTAAAAAAAAAAAAAAAATTCTCAATCTGGCTACTTCTATTATTGATACAAAAAAGTTACAGCAAGGCCATGGCCTTGAGAGTTCTGCCCTGTGAATGGCATATTACAAAAAGCTCATGAGTTCAAAACAGTGTGAACCTTCATCAGTATGTTGACTTCATCTTCGACACAACACAGATTTGAACAAAAGCGGAGACAATACATTTGACCAACATGCCACAGTTTTGAGTGTAAACAACACATGGACAAACAGAGACCTGAGACAAACAGTAACTGCGCGAAACGATACATAGTCATGATAAGTATAAACGACACATTGACAGTCAGAGACCTGAGACAAACCATAGCTGCGAAAACAAAACATAGTCATGCTGTATCAGTCATCGTCAGTAGTATAAGGCTCCTCGACGACTCTACACCTGTATTGAAGAGAGTCCTCTAAGTCAGAATGTGGAGCCGTCGAGCCTGTGGGTTCACCACGAATAGGCGCACTTGGGCCTGCAGGAATAGCCGGGTTTAGCATCGAAGCACTCCCCATGACCAGGCGTAGGTTATCCACTGGATTCACATTCCTCTGTTCTGCAAGTGCTTCAAGATGGATGGCTCCCAGGTCCCTGTTATCTTCACATTTTTCTATGGTGACAGAGACTATGAAAGTGGAATTAGCGAGAGAGCATGGAATGCGATAATGCACAGTGGGATGAGCAGCATGCTCACATTCAACCCTCCCAATTCTCCCACGACCCCTGCCTCTTCTGCTTCTTGTGGCCGGTGGACTGCTCTGCCCAGGTTCCAGTGTTTCAGAAGATCGCTGAGAGGCCACTCGGCCACCAGAGCCACCTCGTCTGCTCAATAACCTGAGCCTTTAGCGCGGCATTGCAGCGTTCAGAGAGTGAATGCAAATAGAAGAGTGCTCTGAACGAGACAACAACAGAACGTCAAATGGATCATAAGAACCCAGCGCACTAACGGGCCCGTGTTTGCTAGCAGAGAGACTCAGAAAAACGCACAACGCTGCAATCCAAGAAGCTGCAGAGGAATGCAACAAAGCCGCGGGAGCAGTTCGCTTATGGAGCGCCATGGCACTGTTAACCTTGCAACAGATGGACGAAGTTAATGTCTTCATTAATGAGCTTGTGCGAGCCCAACTTGCCTAACCTGCATCATTACTCGTGGCGCATGGGGGCTGACACCTACCCATGTGATACGCCTTCCACATATCCTTTGAGCTGTTAAGCACCCGCATCCGGGGGTGAGTGATCCTGATGCACCAGGGAGGTGCATTCTTGTTTGAGCTGATGATCATCTGCTTCTTCGAGGGGGCCTGAGAATTGAAGAAGTTGTTGGTTCATTCCTTGATTGGCCAGTCTGTCTGCGACTTTGTTGGCCATTCGTTTGACATGCTTGAAGGTGATGCTTCGGGGATTTCTCAGCCTTTCCTCTAGTAGTTCCAATCTGGTGAGCAACCTGCAGCTGGAGGCGATCTTAGCTACAGAAGTGCCTGCTTGGATTCTGGTCGCTGCTGTGATTAGGATAAGCGAGTCTCCCTCGACCTCTAAGGGGAAGAAGTTCTTTTGTTCTACAATGCAGATCCCTTTCCAGAGTCCTTCCAGCTCAGCTGCATTATTAGTGTCTTTGCCAATTGATCCGTAATAGATATGCAGAGCTGCGCCCAGGTGGCTCCTGAAGATTCCTCCAAATCCCGTCAGTCCGGGATTACCCTTAGCAGCACCATCAAAGTTCAACTTGAATGAGTTGGTTGCAGGGGGGGACCAGTTGAGGGGAGAGGCAGAGCTAGAAGCTGGATGGGCTTTGATCTGAGCTAGAAAGGATAGATCCAGATTCCAGGCTTTTAGGATGAGGCATTCCTGTGGAGTGTCTGGCGCATCTGTATCCTTCCAGTTTCTGATGGCCAAATTTTCTTGAAGATTTTGTTTCAGGAGGAGCCACAATGCATCGATTGGCCGACTGATGTTGTTGAAGATTCTGCTACTTCTTTCTTTCCAGAGGATCCAGTAGAGGAAGCCCGGGATTAGATTCCACAGCGAGTTCAGTAGTGAGCTTTTAAAAGGGTGCTTTGTCCATGTACGAATGGTTTCCGTGATGTCTCCCATCCGATTTTCTGATCTCCTATTACAATGGTCAATTCTCTCCCATAGTTGAGTTTCTAGTGGACATGTCTCCATTAAATTTCTGATGGATTCAGAGTGGAGATTGCAGTTGGGGCATCTTGATGGGCCAATAAATCCTCTTTTTTGCAGGTTGTCCCAGGTAAGGATGCGTTTTTTTCTTAGAAGCCATAAAAAAGTGGAGATCTTGGGCCATATGCCTGGTTGCCAGACCCTTTCCCATAGTGGATCCTTTTCTGTTTGGGAGACTGAGTAGCGAAGCTGGTGAGCTTCCTTGGTTTTGAACATTCCTTTTGGCATATGACCCCATCTCAGCTTGTCCTCCAGTTGTGAGCATTTGATTCTCCTGTAATTTAGTTCCTGCTCTATTTCTGTATACGTTTGCCTATGCAAATCAGGTTGCCAAGTGCTGGCTGGTTTCCAAATTTGGAAGTCTTGGACCGTGTGCTGCTGCCAGAATTGATGGACGAGGATTCGATTTGCTTGTTGCATGGAAACCTGCCAAATTGGCTTGTGGAAGAGAGTGGCTAGTTTTGGAAGTTGTTGCCACGAGTCCTCCCAGAACCTTGCTGTGGTACCGAAGTGAATTTCCCAAAAACTATGTTCTTGAATGAAGGTGCTATGGAGCTTTGCGGCGTTCCATATCAGAGAACCTTGTGTTGTAGTGCCGATTCTAATGAGATCATTCCGTTGGCTGCCTGGAGCATATTTTGCTTGCCAAAGCTTTGCCCAAGGTGTATGTGGTTGGAAATCCAGTTCCACCAAATACGTGCTCCCATAGTGTTGTTTCTTTGCAGAGGATCCCTTAGTCCAAGCCCGCCTTCTGTTTTTGTCGGCAAACTTCCTTCCAATTGACAAGAGCCCATTTCTTGTTAAGCCCAGAGGAGCCCCACAGAAAATTTCGCTGAAGATTGCGTATAGCTTTGAGAGCCCATTTTGGCACTGCAAGGATGGAGAAAAGATACAAAGGCATGGCCTGGAGAATCGATTTGATCAGGATGAGTCGTCCGGCCATATTTAGAGAGCGGAAGGTCCAAGATGAGAGCCTTGATTCCAGTTTGTCAAGGAGAGTTCTCCAGGAAGCGTGTTTGATGGCTGAGTCTAGCAAAGGAGCCCCCAGGTATTTAGAAGGAAGCGTGGCAATGGTGAACCCCAGAATACGAGCGATATTCCTTTGAGTGGTGACCGGGGTATTAAAAAAGAAGAGTTGGGACTTTGAAGCATTGATGGAGGTGCCGGAGGCGTCTGAGAAAAGAGAGAGCAGAGATTTAAAGGCTTTGGCCTCTTGAGAGGAGGGATGACCAAATAACATGGTGTCGTCTACGAACTGCTGATGGGATAGGGGATTATGACCATGAAGGGAGATACCTTTGAGTGCTTGGGAGGAGATGGCTGATTTGAGGAGTCGAATTAAACCTTCTACCATGAGGACAAAAAGGAAGGGAGAAAGGGGATCCCCTTGATGAATACCACGGGAGGGACGGAAAGGCGAGGAGGGGGAGCCATTGAGCAGGACAGAGAAGCTGGGAGAGGAGATGAGATTTAAGATCCATCTGGTCCAGGTGGAATTGAAGCCAAAAGCCAATAACATCTGATGAATATAATTCTAGCTATGTTTATCAAAAGCTTTGGAGAGGTCCAGCTTTAGAAGCATACCTGGTTATTTCAGAAGCTTAAGAGAGTGTATTACTTCATTTGATAGGATGATGTCGTCCATAATCTGCCACCCTTCTACATACCCTGTCTGCTCCGGAGAGATGAGAAGAGGAAGGAGAGGTTTGAGCCTGTTTGCCAGTACTTTAGAGATGAGCTTGTAAATGACGTTGCAGAGTGCTATCAGTCTGTATTTGTCAGGCTTATTAGGTTCATCTCCTTTAGGTACTAGTGCTATGAAAGTTGCATTGAGGGAGGGTAGAATCTAGTGCATAGTTCTTGATTCTTCCACTAATTCCCAAACCTCTGTTTTGATGAGCTCCCAAAACTCGTTGAAGAAATTGGCATTGAATCCATCAGGACCAGGAGCTTTGCCATCCTTGAGTTGGGCTATCACCTCTTCTACCTCCTGTAGTGAAATGGACTGGAGCAGATTGTTGTTATGATCCTCTGTTATGATTTTGGGTATGTGCTGCGTGATCTTTCTGATGGCGTGATCTCTGTTTCCAGGAGGCTCCCGGAGAATTTCCTGGAAGTAATCTTTAAATTCCTTCTCCATGTCTTCATGATTTTCTAACCTTTCCCCTTGTTGATTATTTATGAATGCTATGTTATTATGCATTCTTCTTTGGAATGCAGTTCTATGGAAGAATTTTGTATTTTTCTCTCCCTCCTTGAGCCATTGGATTCTGGACTTCTTTCTCCAAAGGATTTCCTCTTGCTTCCTGCGATCTTCAATTTGATTCCAGAGAATCTGCTCTTGATGCACTTGCTCCTCCGTCCTACCATCCCTGATGAGAGTTTGTTGAAGTACCATCATTTGCTGTTCCAGCCTTTTGCGATTCTCAAAAATATTGCCAAACTGAGTGCGGTTCCAGACATTGAGGACTTGTTTTAAGTTTTTTAATTTCCATTGGAATTGGAACATTTTGGCGCCTCAGTTACTACTGTTTTGAAGTTGGGATGTGAAAGCCAGAAGGCTTCAAATCGGAAAGGTCTATTACTTCTTGTGCCTGGCCGCGACCATTGTAACATGATTGGCCAGTGATCTGATCCACCTTGTGGCATTATGGAAGCATGAAAGTCCCCTCCCAAGTGGATGGCGTTGTCCAAGATGAGAAACTGATCCAGTCTAGAGGCGATGTGTTGGGTACCCTTGCGCTTATTAGTCCATGTGAAGACTCCATTGGAGGTTTGAATGTCCATTAGTTGATTGTTTTGAATGAATTCTCTGAGTCTGCTGCTGTCACTTTCTAGCCTTGTTCTGCCTCCCTGTTTCTCCCCCATTGTCTTGATGATATTGAAATCACCTCCACCAATCCAGAGGGGGAACTGCCTGTTTGCATTTAGGATGGTAAGAGTATCCAAAAGTTCTAATTTTTGCTGAATATTCTGCGGAAAATATACATTTGAGAGGTGCCCATGGATGTTGGTGCCTATAAGATGGAATGATGCTTGGATTAGGTAATGGGTAGCATGAAAGTCGCTGAGAGTAAGAACCTGTGGGTTCCAAAAGATAGCCAATCCACCAGAAGCCCCAGAGGCATCTACTGAAACTGAGCAGTTGCCTGCCCAGACTTTATTGCGGATTCTTTCTATGGCAGTAATGTTGCTTTTTGTTTCTTGAAGAAAAACTAAGGAAGGTTTTTCTTGCTGTATCAAATTTTTTATCATTCTGTGTTTTGAGGGGCTATTAAGTCCTCTCACATTCCAGGAGATGAGCTTCATGAGAGACAGTGGGGTTTAGGTTTGTAAAACTTCGTCAACATAGGGAATCTGCCAGATTCCAAAAGTAGTTTGCCTACTATGATTTTCCTTTGTAGATCTGTTTTGCGCCCTCTTTTCTTAGTTTCTTTGAGAATTTTTTTTCCATCCCATGGGCTTCCTGCTTGTATGCCCAGATTTTTGTTGTGTTGTGCTTTGGTTAAAACTCCTTCAAGCCTGTCGATTTGCCAAGGGGGTATTGAGTTGAATTCTTTCTGCTTGCATGCCGTTTCTAGTTTGAAGATGTCTAGACCATCTAGGATGACCTTCTCTGGATCTTCTTCCATGCTGGTGGGTGAACTTTGATCTTCCTCAGCTACTATTTCCTGTAGACTAAGGGCTAGTGCTGCATCTAGCTCCATTGCCGAGGGCTGTTGGTTGGGCTCTGGAACGGGTTTCTCTGAGGAGGAGGGGAGAGAGCCAACATCTAGAGCCAGACTTTTGTCTGAATGAGAGCTAGAAATAAAGCTGGGAGGAAGGGGAGTGGGAGTAGGTGTAGGGGCGAAGGGAGCATCGGGAGATGAGGGGTGGGAGGGGTGCTCCTTGGATTCTGAACTTGGATTAGCTGGCTGATCTGGAGAAGAGAGCAAAATGAATCGATTCTGGGAATCAGGTTTAAAGGGGTTCTCTGGAACAACTTGATTTTCCTTAGCATGCCGTCGACGATTCAGGACTTTAGTAAATCCTTCCGAGTCTTTATTGGCTTCCTTATCTAGGGGTTTGATCGGAGAGTTCATAGGACAATCTCGAAAGAGATGGCCATGTTCATGGCATTTACGACAACGAAAAGGGATATGCTCGTAATCTAAAGGTTGGTTCCATTCAAAGTCATCATGGTAGAGACTTACCGAGTCGGCGAGAGCTTTGGTCAGGTGCATCTGGACACAGATCCGAGCATAAGAGGTGTATCTTCGGGTTTTGGTTTCCTCAGCAACTTTAATGAAGTTTCCTAATTTGTTGTCGATGTGTGCTAGAGTTTCTTCTCTCTAGTATTTCACAGGCAAGGAGCACATTTGTACCCATACCAGAGCCCAACTGAAATCTTCCTTGTCTGGGTTGAACCTAGGCTTCCAATCCCTTACGTATAGGCCTGAGGAGTTGAAAAAATATGGTCCACCTTCGAAAATGTGAGATTTGTCCTCTATACAGTAGAAAATGGTCGTGAAGAAGCCTTTAGGTCCTAGCTGCAGAGTCACCTGTCCTTTAGGCTTCCATTTTGAGGCTATCCATCCCTGCAGCGCTTTTTCAGTAGGCCAGCAACCGAGGAACTTCCCTATGAGCGCATGGTCTTGCATATACTGGATCTTACTGTTGATGCGGTGACTGGGAAGATTGACCTTTATTCTCTCTGCTGCTTTCGGAATGCAAGTGGCCGAGGTCGCTTTTGGCTGCGATGAGGATGGCGCTTGATTCGCGCCTTTTCCTTTGTCCTCTGCGTCACATGCTGCCGTGGGATCGGCTTCACTGTTCATCTGTCTTGCTCCCTGAACAGAATCTGGTAAGCCGCCAGGGTAGGTCAGAGGTATTTCAGGCTGTTCTTTGTCAGGGGCAGAGACGGTGTAAGGAGGGGAGGAAGATCCCACCCCTCCTACAGGTACATCCATGGAAGGGCGTTTAGGAGGAGTCCGGCGGCGTGAGCTAGGAAGGTTAGGGAAGTACAGGGATTAGGGTTGCGTTAATGCTTACAGAGTGAGACGTTCGCATCTCAGAGCTCTCGAGCTAATCCTCCATTTGCACTAAAATTATTAATCCTATGTTATTTATTTTTTAAAATGTTACATATCAACATACCTTGAATTAAAAGAGAGCTTGTTAGCTGTCTCTTTCTTAAATTCTTTTACTCATCATGCATTTAAAATATTTAATATATTTTTTTTTCATATTATATATGAACTCCATATTAATAAGTGAATACAGTACATAAAGCAAAAAATTTTGAAAATATATTCATTTTTTTATTATATAAGATTATATAAAATAATGTTATTTATAACTAATAGTAAAACATTTTTTTGTTATTAATATAAGTTTGTTTTGAATGTTACATACCAATTGAATATAAGATAAATTACACATTATGTAATGTTAGTGATATTATTTTTACATGTCATTTTTCAAGTCCATATTAAGGAGTGGATGAATTAAATATCTTTTTATACTAAAAATTAAATTAATTTTTTTCTTTTCAATTACTTTTATCCCCCTGTCTAAAATTTGATGTAAAATTAATGTGAAAATTGAAATATTTATTTTATTGCTATAAATATTATTTTATTATATTAAATGTATCATTACATGAAAGCACTTATAAAATATATATATCTATATATATATATGAGTAAGTAATATACAATAATATTTTAATATTATATTGATAATAATAAAAAACAAAAAACAAAAAAAACTTCCATTATATGAAAAAGGTAATATATATATATATATATAGATAGATATATATAGATATATAATCTTCTAATTGTTTTTCTTTTAAGCAAACAATGTTATGAAGATTTTTGTTTTACAACTTTATATATATTAATGTGTATATGCATATACATATTATTTAGTTTTAGTTATATAATATATATAATTGTATATTAAATTTAATTATTAAAATAATGTTAATATCTAATGTAAATTTGATAAGCTTGTCATAATTTTTTTAATTATAATTATAATTATAATTAGGAGTAAACAATTATATATCAACAAAGTGTATTTGGGGATATTAAGTCTGCTTATTAAATATATATATTTTTAATTTCTTTATTAAAAGGATAACACTTGTATTTTAATATTATTAATTTAATAAAAAATGAAAATAAATTTATGTTATTGATTATTTTTACTAAACATATTTCTTAAGAATATATAAATCCAGAAGTTTAAAATTTCAACGTGAATCCTACCTTTTAATCAAACGAAAAAGAATGCCAATTCTAAGTTTGACCTAATTCACAACCCACTCTAATCGCGTCGCCCTTCTTCTCCAGCGAATATATTGACTTAAATATACAAAGTCAACTACGACCTTGTTTACCATGTATTTGTTGATTTCCAGGTAAAACATGCCATGGTTAACCTTGATTTGTTGATGCTCTCAATGTTTTCAATAAGTTGATCAATAATTTGAAATAACAAAAAGAATCCGAATTCTGAATTTGCTCTATGGAAAGAGAGGTCTGAATGAAGGATTAGAATGGTTAACCCAACATTTTTCTTATAACCCACTAGAACAAGCCGACATTTCAAGGAAATAAATCGCGTGGTAACCGATGAGCGGGTTGGATATTTATACTTGAATACAAATTGAAAGATTGCCAAAACATAAATCTGTGCGATAAACGATTCTAGTTTGAGGCGGTAAATTGGTCTTCTATTTGAAGCAGAAGAGAAAAAGGACGATGGAGCAAAAGACGTCGTCATCTTCTTCCTGGCCCTCTGTTCAAGAATCCCGACAATACCAACCAAAAAGGGTGGCGCATCCGGCCAATGTGTATACTGTCGCAGAAGAAGCAGCGCATGGGAATCAACGTGGGAGAGGCAGAAGCAGCAGCAGAGGCGGCGGAAGGGGCAGGGATGGTGTTGCAACAGGTGGGGGCAGAGGAAGGCGCAGTGACATTAACGGTGGTGTCCGTGGCATAATATGCTTTGTTACACTACCATAATCCAATATAATAGTTTATCAATGAAACATACCCAAAAAGCCATAACTCAATATGGTATAATATTTTGTAAAGATTAGATCCCTACCATCCACCCAACCATCATTGATAATTAAATTGTAATCCTCTAATCCCTATTACAAAATAAACATGAGATTATCTATTTTACACTCTTGACATAATTAATAATTTTTTTAGTGAGCATGTTTCAATCCATGTGTGTTCTTCTTATGACCATGTTTCAAGCCATATGTGTTCACTCTAAATGGTTCGTAAAAGTGGATAGGCATCAATCAATCATAAGCATCCAAATTTGTATGCGATGATATATCTCTTATTAACAAAGATTAAAGAAAAAATAGTTAACTGGTGGGACCAATAGAAAAAGGAAATTAATTCATCCCAAAAAATACATAGTATTGCCAACATTTTTGGTGTCCCCTGCAAGTTAAATTGGGACTGGTTCAACTACTTGGGAATGCCAGTAACCATAGGGAAAGCAAAGACTGAAGTCTGGGATTTAAATCTTGACAAAATGAAAAGGAAAGTTCAAAGATGGGGAACCTTATGGCTCAACCCAGCTGGACAACAGGTACTTTATAAATCAGGTCTCTCCTCCCTACCCTTATATCAATTCTCTTTGGGCCAAGCTCCAGCATCATTCCACCGAAAAATGGACAGCATCCTCAGATCCTTTCTATGACAAGGGGGAAAGAATGAAAAGAAAAAGTACAATCTAGTAAACTGGAAACAGGTCATCCAAAGTCCAGAGAATGGAGGTCTCGGCATTAGGTCCCCATCTCTCATGAACTTAGGATTTGGTGGGAAATTGATTTGGAGACTTATGGACAGTCAAACTGCATGGTGGAAAAAAGTCCTAGAAACAAAATATCTAAATCAAACTGCATATTCTTACATCAGAGATACCCAACAGACACTGTACAAAGATATGGAAACTATGTAAAAAAGCCATTGCATTCATGACGCCAAATGTTTCTAAAGCGCCAAAAGGAGGTGAAACGGTGAACCTCGACTTGGATAAAATCATGGGGAACCCTTCCATAAGCAGCCTTCCAGGTATGGGACCTATTATTCATTACCTGCAAAGTAAAGGCATATATAACCTGAGTCAAATCTCTCATTTGAATGTTTCATCGAATACTTGGGTTCGATGGGAATTTCCTCCTATACCCCACCATCTCAAAGAAAGCTTTGATTCCATTTGCAATTATCTGCACAGTATTGCTCCCACCATTAAAGGTGAAAAAGATGAGTTTCGTTGGGATCCTTCGGGAGCAAATTATTCCATCAAAGCAGGATACAACTATCTGAATAACATGGAACATCCCACTGCTGTTTGGGCTACTGGAAGATCTTAAAAAGAGATAAAGTAATTCCAAAAATTAAAATTTTCATCTGGACACTTCTGCATGGTAAGCTTCTAACTACAGAGAACCTCAGGAAAAGAGGCATCGCCGGACCTTCTAGGTGTCCCAACTGTCAAACTGCGGAGGAATCCATAAGCACTTATTTATTTCTTGTCCCTTCGCAGCCTCATGCTGGAACAGCATCGTTCCCTCTGCTCCCCTAACTTGGAATCCCCAACACTCTATTGAAGGAGCCTTAAATAACAGGAGGAAAAATTATCCTTCGCAACCAACGAAGCAAAACCCGGCTAGAAGAGTCTGGAATGCCACTCCTTTTGCTCTTCTATGGCGCATATGGATAGCTCGAAATAATAGGATCTTCTGAGACAAAACAACAACCATCAGGCACATTCTCATCAAAACTTCAAGCCTTGCTTTGGAAACTATAGCTTCTAAAATAACAAAGAAAATTGATCCAGTCGGCCTTTGGGCAGAGGAGCGATATTTTATTGGGAACCTTATAGACAGAATCAGTAGCATGTTAGCAAAAAAGATCAGTAAGATCAGAAGCAGAGTTGACAATCCTGAATGGAAGATCTGCCTCACAAAAGATGATTTTAGCAAATGGCTCCTTTCAAAGAAAACCCATTCTTTATTCTTTGACGGAGCATCTAAATCTAATTCGGGGGCATTATATTCGATCCTTCGGGAGCACCTGTGTCTTCCTTTGAATGGGGTTTGGGAAATCTAACTAACAACAGAGTTGAAGCTCTAGGACTTTACCAAGGACTGTTGCAGGTTCAGAAACACGGGATCAACAAAGCCCTCATTTTTGGCAACTCGGCCATAATCATCAGCTTAATGAATAGTAAAAGACAAGCTTCCAATATTTTCCTCCATCAAATCATCAGCTAGTGCAAAAATCTGCTGTCATAGGATTGGGAATACCACTTCTTCCATGTCCTACGCTCCAACAACCAAGAAGCGGATAAGCGAGCTAGTCAGGCATGCTCTTGGGAAAAAGGGAACCTCCAATGCAATCGCACAAATCTGCACCAATTCATCCCCTGATTCTTATGATTGACTCAAATCCCCTGACTCACATGTCTGCCCCATTTCACTTCCCTCCAATGAACTGCGCCTCTGCCACCAAGGAATCTGAGCGAATCCACCTCATACTCGATGCCCCCTGCAGAAAATCTCTGCTTGCGCAAGCGAATCTCACTCATGGCGACTTTGAAACAACAAATTGGATTTCAAATCGCAGATCACGTGATTGCCCACTCCCCCTCCTTGTGATTCGGTCCTCTAGACGGGTTTGTTCTTCCGCTATTTATTTGAGCGTTCTCCCCCCTCATTTTCATAGTGCACCTCTCCTCCGCTCTCATGCCCTTTCCTCCTACTTTGTGGATCAGTTGAGCCCAGAATGTTCTCTCAGACTTCCCTTGGTCTGCTTCCCTCTCTCCATTTCAGATTTTCGAGTTCCTTGTCCCTTTTTTCCTCGAGTTTACCACTGTTGCGGATTTATTGTTACAGTTGTAGCGCCTGATCCTCAGGCTGTTTTCCCTCTCTGTGTTGTCCCCATATATCTCATTTATCTCTCGGCTGTAAGAGCGTGCCTCCTTCCCAAGCTGCTTCAAGCGAGAGTTGAAGCCTTCCTCATGGACAGAAGTGAAGACTGCTTACATTGCAGGGACCTCCAAGCCAAGCTCGAGCAAGTCAGAGCTCATCAATGCATGTTAGATGAAAAAATCAATGCTGCCACGAGGATACTTACAACTAAATACGAAGATGACCTTAATCTGTTTCTTCATCGTGTTTCTTCTCTACAGGAGCAATTCAACGCCCTCTCCAACACCTGCGCTCATATTCAAGAGTCAGTTGAGATCCTCAGGTTCATGGTGGACTAGATTAACAGCGCACATGGACCAAGCACTAGCTCCTACAGCGCCAGACATGCAGCAGTAGACAGCCAGCCTGAGGCCTCCAACACCCGTCATATCAGCCATATCACCATTGACTAGATGTTCTGTAAAACCAACTTGTTGTTGTCTCAGTTCATTAGAATCTATACCTGCTCTAGGAACTTGTATTTGAACAACAAATGCATTTATGTGTACTGTCACACTGAAATACAGTCACAAGCTTCTACTGTGACTTCATATTTTGTAAAATCGGAGCTGAGTGTCCTCCATCCTTTTTTGAATATATAAAGCAGCTGATTTCGTAAAAAAAAAAAATTAGAAAAAGGAAATTAAAAAATAAGCTGAAAAATCAATTACAAAAATAGGTGGAGAGATTAAAAATGGAGAAAATACGTAATGGAAGCCACACTTGTTTGTAGGGAACCATTCCTTGTGTGCAATAGGTAGAATCGTTGCACTGTTATTGAATGTACCTCAAACCTTATGTTATAAGAAGAAACATAAAGTAAGAAAGGAAAAAGGCTAAGTCCTTGTTGTGTGTCAAAAAAGGCTAAGCCGTTAATGAACACCATAAAGGAAATAGTTTATATGTAGCTAAAACCCCTTGCTACAAGAAGAAACAACCAGTGAGATAGGGGATACCCCTTGTCTAAGCCCTCCATATGGATGGAAAATGTTAGAGGTTGATTCATTAATCAACACCATAAAGGAAATTGTCTGTATGGAGTTCATAAACCAAGAGATGAAATCTGAAATGAAGCCAAGAATGAGGTGAATATGTATCTAGTTTACCTTGTCATATGATCCATGAGGCTCCATATAGTGTTGCTCATTTTTCTGAATTTTGCAAAACCATGGAATATTTTTGTGTTCTTGTCCTTGCACTCCAAATATATAGCATATCTGTTGAGTCTCCATTCATTCTCTTTTTCCCTTATAATCTCATTTCTCCATTTTTCCAATTCGATTAGGTGTGCCTTAACATCATTCATTTCAAAATTTTCCCTTTCTCTACTAGAGAACAATTGTAATTGATTCTCTATGGCTTTGAACTCCCTTGTAATTAGGGTCTTGACTCCTTTTTATAATTTTTGACTTCCCTAGTTGTTTAGAGTTTTTTTTGTTTTTTAAATAAATTAATTTAAATATTATTTTTCAAAAACTAGTAATATTTGGTTTTAATAAATTAATTTAAATACTATTTTTCAAAAATTAACAGTTTCATATAGTCGTTACTTATTAATTCTTTAATAAATTAATAGAGTAATATCATTATATAAATATTATTTTTCGAAAAATAGTAATATTAGTTTTAACAAATTAATTTAAATATTATTTTTCAAAAACTAGTCGTTTAATATAGTTGTTACCTACTGATATTTTTAATAAATTAATATCATTATTTAAATTTTTATTCTTCAAAAACTAATCGTTTAATATAGTCATTACTTAATAATAATTGTTTTTAATGTATTAATATATTAATATCATAATTTAAATATTATTGTTCAAATATAGTTGTTATTGGCTCTGAAGTGTGATTTCTTGTTACGTACAGATTAAGAAGGGATACTTACAGATTAAGAAGAGGGAAGAGTGAGACCGTTTACTTTGTCTCTTGCCACAATGGAAGAAGATGCTTGGCTGACGTAGACGACTTTGACAGGCATAAGCTGCTCGGTTCGCGTAGATGACCTTGACAGGCATTGACAGGAATCCAATTTGGCAACTGCATCTCCTAGATATGGAAGAAGCTGCTCGGTCCCAACGGAAGGCATCCAGTTTGGCCTTGCATAGTCTATAGAAATTGTAAGTAGCATTAACGAAATAGAGAAGAAAACTAGTCATTCTGTAGCAAAACAATTATGCTACCATTGTTAAAATCCAAATCCTTGTTCACAATTATGCTACCACTGTTAAAATCGAAATCCTTGTTCTTTTGAATAAAAGTAAAAAATATATAGTGAAATGAACATTACCTATCAATTTGTTCTTGTTCTTACTTTCACAGGTAAAAAATACTACAGAACATTTACTTCTTACTTTCACAGGTAAAACGATAACAATTTTAAATTGCTGCAAGCAACAAGAAGAGTTCAGTATCGAAAGATACCATACTTGTTGCTGCCTAGATAAATGATATGTTTTCCCTTTCATATGCAGATTCCTGCTCACATGTCCTTATCGATGACTGCTATATCGTCTCAGGTGATGATATTGCCGCAAAAAACTCTCGTTTTTCTCTGTTCTTGGGGCGTGAAGCGGGCTGTTCCAGGCTGTTGTCGTTGCCTTGCTGAAGCAAGGGCACAACGAGTTGTAGCGATATTATATATTCTAAGGTGAGATCCGAGATTGTTATGGTATGAAAACAGAGACCTGGAATTCTCAGCAATAAGGTATTAAACCCAGCTCTGGAGATCCCAACACCACATAAGTGTTATAAAGGCCCAAATGGCAATGTCGGAAAGATCCAGATGTCAAAGAGATCCAGACATCAAAAAGGGAGATCCATACGTCAAAAAGGGAAAGCTAGGAAAGGAAACATATTAAACTTACCATGTATGCCAGTGAAACAAAACTGGCATTTAATGTGCTCTGCTAATACTAGCATTAATTCAGCTAGTATTTACTAGTTTGAAAATAAGAAACGGATTACTAATTATAACATATGGTTTTGCTCTTCGGCCTCGGGAAGAGGCCAAATAAGAAGGAAAATAAATCTGTATTGAAAAACTTTGGATGGCGAATCGGTCTTTGTCGAGAAACTTTGGTTATATCATGATCAGTGGAATTAACAAACAGGGGAACTAATGCTAAGATGGGCATAATCGATTACTATAGTCCCTGGCCATTGTTAGATGGCAGGGACTAATAAGATAATGACTTGGTGACCTTGTTCTTGATTGAAGACAAAAGCACATACAAAATGTTGACGGAAAGAATTGGTAACATGCACTTCAATAGTTTAGGCTAATGACTACACCGAGAGGGCGTAAATCAGCGTAATGGTCTATTTTCATTAATTTAAATCACTTTTGTAATCAATTATATTTATAAATATAATGTTGTATCATTAAATAATATTGTCACATCAATATAAAAGAACATTGTATTTACTTGGAAACTCTGTAAATTGTTTCATCTTTTTTAGTTTTTTATTAAATAGATTTATAGGCAACAATAAATCCAACACCAAAAATAAATTTGTAAGATCTAACTTATTACAGGTTGTTATCAAATGCTAATTTCTCTTGGGATTTTAAGTTTAAGTTATACCAAATTTCAATGTGCATTTCCTTTTAATTTGGATGTGCTCGCTTTTAAGCACTTGTGATTTTGATGTTTTTTAGCATCGGGTAGCCAATTGTTAGCCCTAATTTTGTCAACAACAAAAATATACAATTTCTGGCAAAAATATTTGTAAGTGTGCGGAAATAAACATTTGTTTTAAAATAAAAAAATGTAGTCTTAGGTTCATTGCAGGGTCAAAGTATTTTTATTAAAGAGTTATTGGGGCGCAAAGCAAAGAAGACAAGTCAACAACCAGTGCACAAATCATGAGCCCATCGCATGAGTCAATCAAATAGGGCATTAAGCATCATGAAAGGGTCCACATGGAAGGAGAGATACAATGAGAGGATCAGTCACTAAGCATCACAAAAGAGCCCACATGGAGGGAGAGATACAGTGCACCATGGAAGGAGAGATACAATGAGAGGATCGAGCACTAAGCATCACAAAAGAGCCCACACATGGAGGGAGAGATACAATGTGTGGAAAGAGCCCACACATGGAGGGAGAGACATCCATTCGAAACACCAACTCTCCAAATGTTTTATATATTTATATAAGGATTATATTCACCCCGTGCATGGTATAAACTACCCAAATTTTTATATATTTATACCAGGATTATATTCACTATGGCCAAATGTTTTATATATTTATACCAGGATTATCTTCACCCCGTGCATGTGGTATAAAGTAATATGCAAGACTAATAATAAAAAACACAACTTCGAAACGAAAACTAATGTGGCATACCCTGACGCCAAGTGCTAGTTTGCTAAGGAAACAAAATTCCCATCTCTACTGCCACGATGAACACTAACTATTGAAGATACTATCTACAATGACAATTGGCAAATTGGCGATTTTGTCATGGTTTTGTAGAATTTTTGGGTGGTTTCGTGGATTCGGGGTTGCCTGTCTATATTTGATTAGTTTGATGAGTCATTTTAAATGGAGGTCATTTTATTAACATCCAGATGGATCTAGTCCGTAGATGAGAAACGTGCAAAAGATAAATGTGGAATGAACAGTAAGTGTTAAAGTGCCAAGTGAGTTCTCGTTGCATGAATATCAAGTGGGTTTATTTGCAGATGAAACCAAAACAATGCGAAAATGATGCGTGTCAAGAGAATGAACAGCCAAGGTTTGTAATAAAATGCCAAATGTCAATAACGATCCAAATGAATGAATAAAGGCAACAAATATCAAGTGCTCGTCCAATCTCTTACGTGCCCAGCCATTAAAAGGAAGGGTTTTCTGCAATTTCAGTATTTGATATTGCTGCTGGATATTGGGATGATCGAAATGGGGTTCTTTCATAAAATCATATACATATTTTGATCCATCTCTAGACCAGCTACAGTGTTTGCGCGTCCAGCCCGAGTTGGGATTTTCTATTTTATTAATAGAGTACTTTACTATTGAGATGGAAGAGATAATCTTTCACAAGTGGCCCTACAGGGATGCCATTTTTTTAGGACCATGTGGAGGAAGTAAATATTTATTTGCTCTTGACAGTTTTCTTGAATAATTATAGTTATTGAAAGACAAAAATCTATTCAAAAATTCACTGATTCCAAAACTACTTTGATTGTCGTGAGGCCAACAAATTTGAAACATCTTGTGAATTAGCTCCATTTGGTGAGAATATGCTGGGATCACTTCCCGAGAAGGATATAGTTGGATCATTAATTGGGACCATATAAATTAATGAATGGCAGAGTCTCAATAAAAGGGGGATCGAATCAACATTTTCAAAGTACAAAATTTCGTTTTTAACATATTTTGGACACCCCCAGAACAAATGGTCACCCTAGATCCAAGAAGATCACACCCAGCCTTTCAGGAGAGATCAACAATTAGAACGATCAATCCCAAATGTCCAGTAGACAACTTAATATGTGGCAATTCTGGAGTATGTCAGTGCCAAATTGAAAGGAAAAGGGTGCCTTTTTGAAAGACAACTCGCAGTTTTCTAGGAGCAGAATCAGTGATCCAGTTTTGCTGACAGATTTCAAGAAGATTTCGAGAGAATTTCCAAGCATACAGTTAAACAGATGGAAAAAAGTTTGAAGACTGAGAAGACTTTTTCTAATTCAAAACTTTTTCTTTTGACATCGAAAACTTTGATTTGTTTTGAAACATTCCATTATTGGACTTTGTAATTAATGTTGTGCAGGTTGGAATTTTAAAATTTTTATGTAACCTTCATTCATAATGTGCTTTTAAATTTAAAAAGAAATAGTTTTTTACGGTCCATATTTATTTGAAAACGTGATTAATATATGTGTTGGCATTAATATCCCGCGGACAAGTTCTATCACCGTTGGCATTAATACCTTACTGAAGGACAGATTACAACACCTTTTGGAAAATTAGCATTGCTCTCCTCGGCTTCCAACACCTTCCAAATTATATACTTTTGCATCGCACAGAAATTTGGGTGCAATATCTCCGACTTTTGAGATTATGGTTAAGTCACATCGGACGATGAAAAATCCCATTGGCCAAAGAATGTGATCCACGCCAATCATGAAAAGATCCAATCCAAGAGTTTGGAGGAATTATATTCAACACCCAAACTACTTTTGTGCTTAAACCAGTACTAAATCTGCCATAGAAAGAGATAATATCCATTCCATTTCGAATATCATATTCACTAACATTCATAAGTGTCCAATATTCATTGACTTCCCTCTATCAAAATGTTGTGTCTATACTAAAATTTTCAGCAATGATACCTATTTTCTCATGTCATTTTGGGAAGATTGATAAACACTTCGACAATGGAGGAAGTTGTTGAATGTACTCTGCTTCTGGACTTAAATTTAGACAATTCCTTAATGGTTTCTTCCATGATTGTTTTGGATCAGGTTCCTGATCACATAAAACTAGGATTTTGTATTTTTCTTTGTCTAGTTGGCATGCCTTATCTCTTGGCTTGAACCAAATTGCTATTTGAACTTGACAAGAAATAATATTCCCACACGTTCAAGTTATCAGACATCAACTTCTCCTATTGATGGAGATAATCTTTATCCTTCCTGTAAGTAGGAGGTGCGAAATAAACAAAGTAACCACTAGCTCTCAAAAGGTGATCCACTTCTTTTAGCAGAACACCATCATTTTCATGCCAATCGACACCACAATGTGAATAATGGACCATTTCAAATGAATTGCTTAGATAAGTTAGTTGTGTTGTAACAAGAAATGTAATCATTGCACCCATTCCTTGTTCAAGAGCAAAGTGAATTTGATTTTTGTGCCCATGCTTGGGAGAAAATAACATTGTCTGTATACCTAGTGGAAGCAGATAAGGTGGAAAACTTGCAAAACCACGACCAACATCAAGAACTTGCACCACTCATGTGGATCGTAAATCCCCTATTCCATTAGTTATCATGTTTGCCAATGTTTGGATTTACTCTAAAGCTCCATGCTTGAAATGAGTACCACCACCTGGGAACCACCATAGTTTAGCTTGCTTATGCACCCAATTTTTCCCACCTTTGGCTTTCTGCTAGATTTGAGTGGTTCATATTGCTTCACCACACATAATATTTAATGATTGGAGATTTTATTGGGATATTTTATTCTTTTGGAGGAGGTATTAAACAGAAAGGTTGTTCCTCAAGTGGAGAGGACAAATTTATTTAGAAATTCACTCTTTGAGAATAATTCAGAATTTTCAAAGTGTTCATATAATTTAAATCATGACAAGGAACATACTCAGTATAATTCAATGACGAAACATTTGTTCCTTCTATAGGTATCTTTATCACATTAGCTTTAAAATTGAGAAACACCTTATTACTTAACCACTGCTTTCTAGTTGAGATCAATGGTGCTTGCATATAGATCACGTGCTTGGTGGCAAATAATGTTCCAACAAAAAAAGTAACTATCATCAATGTGAAATCTAGCATGACCGTCTTCCTTTATTGTACATCGAACATGGAGGAAAGTGAAAGCCCATATTTAGATAAAAACTTTAACAAGATGAAACATGTCAGCTATCCATGTATACACCCATCTTTTCAATGTTTTTCACCATATCACACACAAATATATCCGACAAATTCAGTTGAGGGCAACTGAATTAGTGAAATCCCTTCAAAACAAGTCAAATGGCCTTCAAACTTGCAAAGTTGAAAATAAATGGTCATACATTACGAATATATCATAAACCATTAACAATCGAGGAATTTATTAGAAAGTTGTAAGATAATTTTCATTTGAAGTTGGTTAAGGAAGATTATTCTTCCTCTCCAAATTAGTCTTCTACTTTCTTTCTCAAAATAAAAATAACATGTATTAAGAAATTATCTATATATATATATATATATATATATATATATATATATATATATATATATATATATATATATATATATATATATATATATATATATATATATCCACACACACACACACACACATGAAAACCAACATTGTTTACATGTTTATACAAAAAATTCGTGTTGAAAGCCAAGAGTTCTTGGTAGCCTAGATTTTATTTTCCCTATTCTAATCCCATTTTCTTTTTATTCCTCTTTTCTCTTTTGATAATAATGTAGCTATGGAATTGTCAACAATCTACAACTCTAATAGGATTCTGCCGATGAATTAGTAGATTGCGACCAAGGCAAATGAAAATTATGGAAAAACAACTCCAATGAACATTGCAGCTAAAGCAACTTGACAGCCTATAAAGGAAAAATCAAAATCAGTAAGATAAAGAATCAAACGTATGTAAATATTAAGTTATATAATAAAGGTATAACATTTGAATTATGAAATAAATGATGAGTAACCATTGCTACTGCCATACTAAATAATGATTACCCTTAATTATTCTCACACGTCTTGGGTTTTAACAAAAATATCAGTGTATTGTCAACCAAGTTGGGGTTTAACCGTGATATAATTAAAATATCTCTATCTCCTCTCCATTCATCAATCCTCTTCATGCCAAGTCATTTCCATTTTACTAAGCCCTTTATTATTGTCGAGACCACCCCCACCTAAACTCTTTTTTTTAATTCATTCCATACTCATATTTCTCTCACTCGCTAACCCTGTCAAAAGAGAAATTATGGGCTATACTTCTCTACCATGGGAGTTACTTTAAGGTCAGAGACGAATGGTATAAAGTTTATTGAGGGATATCCATAGGTCAAACAATTTTTTCACCACAGAAGGTGGCTAGAATTTGTAGAGAAAATCTATGGTCATGAGGAGGTAACAAAATATTTCGTTAGGTCATATGACAAAATTGAAGAAGAAATTGGGGACATGAACCTAGTGTTAATCTAGTCTTTCGTAGCAGGAGCCACAATATTTCCAAGAATTGGAGAGAGATGGTTTAAGAACAGAAGAATTGAAGAAAAAATGGAGAGTTTTTCTCAAGAATCTAGGTATGGACATTTTTATGTTTAAAAAGGGAATACTAGCCATGACTTTGAAGAATAAATGAAGGCACTTTCTGCTAATCATTCAAAATTTTATAACTTGTGAAGGAAGATTCAGTAACATGTTATTTTATTAATCACATTTAATGATGAATTTTCTAGATGGAAATGAAATTCACCTATCATATTTCCTAATTCCAACTTTAAGAAAGATGGTTGGTAATGTCCAAAGAAAAATAAAATCTATAGATAACATTTTATACCATCACGACATAGTGAAAATATTGAATGAAGGAAGTCAGAGAAACATAGGGGAAAATTCGGAAGATCTATTAGTTATAAATCATTTCAAGGAAGAAGAAATAGGAGAGCCTAGTGGTAAGACAAACAAAAGTAGAAGGAAGTTGCCAATGGAAAATAACTCACCTCCACAACAAGAGCCACTTTTAGAGGATGAGTCTCCTCTTAGAGATATGTTAGTGAATCTTAAAAAGAAAAATCCTAGAAGAAAGAAAGCTAGCACTAAGGAAGAAAGTTGATCTAAAAAGAGAACAGAGCAGGAGAAAATAGAGGAGGGAAAAGTTAAGAAGCAATATCTTAGTACTAAATCACCATCTAAACCATCATCTACCATAAGAAGAAGTTTAAGGTTCAATATAAGAAATGCATGAATAGCCTCGACAGTCCCTGAAATTTTTTTGATTTAGAGAAAGATGAAATGGACACTAGAGTTTCATCATCACCAATTCCATCACTAACAGTTCCATCATCACCTATTGCATCACCAATTGAGGGTCCTGTTAGAATAACTTCAGAGATTGATCTTGTGCAACACGAAATTTATGACTATATAGAATCTTTGGAAAGAAGAGCTACAGGTAAAAATATTGCAACATCCTCGAACCAAGAAGAAAAAGAAGCAATCCATTCTAACATTTTAGGAGAGTTTCAAGTTCAAGACAACCTCAAGCAAGAAATTTATGAGTTGGAAATACTGAATAGACTTCTGAAGAAGGAGAATGAAACAGAGAAGGAACAGAATAAAATCCATAAAACCTAGAATGAAAAAATCATAATACATCTTGGTCAAGGAAATTTTTAAGGATGAAAATTTATCTTAAAGATTAGAAACCTTGGCGAATCTTACTAATCTTTAATATGAAAACTATAAAATGATTAGTGATATTTTAGTAAAAATTTGGTGATTATTAAGGTAAAATAATTTTTTCTTATAAAATTTGCGCAAATCAGTTTTAAGAAAAAATGGGAATTGGTGAATCTTTTTTTTTGGAAAATGCATGGAAAATTAGCCTATTTGAAAATATTAGCCCCTAAAATTTTCCCTGATGTTGGTTTGAGGTACAGTAAAAACAAGCAATTGATAGCTCAAAACAATTTTCTTAAGAGGAAAATTATAGGCATGCAACACAGAATTTTGATGAAGAAACTAAGGATGGCAGTCAGTGCTAAGAAATCAAGGAAGAGTAACTTTGATGTCGTTTCTCAAGTATCTGTGGAGGCTCAGTAACACAAAGGACTTAGAAATTTTTAAATTTTTCATGAGGACATGCAATGCCTTCTGTGTGGGGGAATGTTGAACACTAGAATTGCTTCTTCTTTTTTTACAACTCTTTTTCACTCCATTCCTCCCTTTTTTATCTTCATAACTACAATTTGGGTATCAGTTTACAAGTTTGATAGCATAGCGGGTTCATAATCATCTTCTATTTCATAAATACCAATTGCCTTTATTATTTTGCAGTTGATGTATGTTTCTGCAGCTAAGTCCAAGGTATGATAGGTTGTGTAGTTTCAACCCAAAAATAGGTCATATGGGTAGTTTGAAATTGGCTAAGACAAAAATAATTTCCTATTTTTAGAAGCTAGACCGATAAAGAAGGCACTCTAGCAGCTTCGTCAAAGGATAAGTCAACCACCATAGAAGGCGAATAAAGCAAGCAACATGTATATTTTTCGCCTCATGATTTGTTACGTTGATAGAAAATCTTGAGCATATCATGATATCTTATCTTTTATATTTAAATATAGCTAATGTCAATTAGAATAAGTGTAATTCTAAGAAACTGTTCGAAATACTGGGGGGGGATCAGTATTTCTTTTCAATTGTTCTTTTTATCACCAAAAAATTTATATATGAAACACAGAAATAGATAGCTGGAATAAATGCTTTTATTAACACAAATAGTGCAATGAAATAGATACAATATATAAATGGTTGCAATCAGTTGCGAAGCACGAACTTGGACTTTTGTGAGGCTCCAACCTCCAGAGAACCAACTTTGTTTTGCCAAGGCAATAGTTCTGCACTTAGGAGCACCAACTCCCAAGGATTCGAATTTTTTCAGCTCTGAGGCTCCAACCCCATGGGCTCCAACCCTAACTTGGTAGAAACTGTTTTGTTGTAGTACTCTACTCCAAGCCTGCTGAGCTTCTGCTCCACTCCCATTCTCCTACTTCTCCTGCCTCTCTTGTCTCTCCTACCTCTGTCTCAACTTCAGCTTCCTCTTGCTCTGATTATACGCACATGCTTCCTTGTTTTTTCCTTTTTTTATATTCCTGATGCCTCTGACTATTCGTTTCTGCTTTCCACTAGCTCTTCGGCTTCTTCAATGCTCACTTCAGCTTCCTCTATGCTTGCTTGTCCTTCGACTTCCCTATTCTTCATTGCTTTGGCTTTTTAGTTTCCTCTCCGCTAGCTTACCCTTCGACTTCCTGGATTTTCGCTCGATGTAGCTTCCTCTAGCTCTTCATGCTCACCAACACTCCTAGGACACATTGATTTAATGGCGAGGACCAAAATACATAAAGAAAGTTGCCATGTCACCACCGCCATCGCAATTAGCATCATCCGGGCCTTTTGAACTATCGCGAGTGTTTCTTATTCATTTTGGCCTTCAAAACCGCACGCAATATGGATATTCTTATACCACTAGTGGTATTTCGAAAGGGGCATAAGTGAGAACTAGTATTCAGAGGATGGCTTCCGATTCCACTCGACAAGCGACACGTGGCAGTGGGAAGGAAGAGGATACCACTTTTCGAGCGGATATTCCTCAAGCTACATGTCCATCTTAAATATATGTAGATCGTTGGATCCACAAAGGAATGATCAACGGTGGAGGGTAGGATGCACCGAGAATGCAGACCCACCTTTTTATGGTCGCAAATGTAACACATAGGGATATATGAAAAAATGACCGAAATGTTAAAGGGCGAACCTCAAATTTATTACGCCCGCATTTATAACTTTATCAAGTCTGCTATATATATCGCAATCGGTAATTGCGGTTTCCCAATGGCCAATGACCGATTCACCTATGAATGTGATATGATATTAAGCCAAATTGTAATGTTGCATTGGGTCCGCAACATTCATCGCAATCGGTGCTTGCAGGAGGATAGCCCTTTGGGTATTACGATATGCGAGTACCGATAGGGCGGATGTGATATAATATACACCCGAACATATATGCTTCGTCGCGTCTGCACATATATATCGCTGTCATGGGTTTTGTGGTGATGGCATATAGTAGAACCCGCCGATAACAATATCGTCGATATATACATATTCCACCTTTATATTCCAATATATACATATTTCTCTTCTCTGATAGTGTATTCGGATATAACTATGGTTTCCACCTCCGATAGTGTAAATGCATATATATATGAGTCTTCTGCCTCTGATAGTGTATTTACATACATATACACTATATTAATCCTCATAGCTAACGATAGTGTATTCCTTGGCATTGTTTGCCATACTTTGCTTCGATAATGTATTTGCATGCATATACACTATATTGCTCCTGATAGCTCTCGATAGTGTATTCTTTGGCATTCTTTGCCATACTTTGCTCCGATAGCTCCAGATAGTGTATTCTTTGCAATTGCTCCGATAGCTCTATTTTCTTCCTCCAATGGCTCTATTTGCTTCCTCTGGCTCCTCGAATATTGCCATAGTGATGTCAATGACAATCTATGTCAAAAATCTCCCCCATTGTTGTTGATGGCAATATTCTTCTACACTCCCCCTTTGACATCAATGGCAAAGGAGTGCATACAGACTCCCCCTATCCTGCACCATCTTGTGAAAGCATTATAGCGCTACCTGCTTATCGTAGGAGGGACCCTCGAGATAGTAAGATTTCCCTTTTGTTTACAGTTAGAAATTCATTTTATGTTTCCTGTACATTTCTATTAGTTCATTTAATGATTTAAGTTTTGATTGCAAGATATAGGTTTAAGATTTTTTTGCGGCAGGTTATCTAATCGTTTCATTTTTTAGGAGAAGACAGATTTCTAGTTCACATGGACAAAATATAATAGCCTTACATTGTAGTGATATAGATAGGATTTTCATTTGTAGAGCTAATATTTCATTTTGTTGAAGCAGATTCATTTATAGTGTGGTTTTGTTGTTGGTGTAATTTTATTTATAAGCAAGAGTGATTTCATTTGAATGCAAGTGTGATTGTCATTTAAGCAAGTGTTATTGTACTTATAAGAATGTATGATTTTCATTTAAGCAGGTGTGATTTTATTTATAAGGAAGAATGATTTCATCTTAAAGAAAGTGTGTGAGCGATATTATTTCAAGCAAAGTGTGAGTGTGACTTTATTTTAAGTGTGAAGTTTCTTTTAAGAAGTGTGTGATCATTATTTTAAGTGAGAGAAATAGAATTGGTTCCATTTTTATGAGTTATTTATTTACTTACATATTTGTAGAGGAACATATGCATTTCAATATCTCAAATTAACTTAGGAATTACATGAGTGACAAAGACACCTAATAGATACAGTGCACATACATTTCATTTGTTTACTAGACCTGGTTGATAATTCATCTAAGTAATTTAACATCAATTAAATTACCAAACAATTGCATTCAATCCTATTTTCTTCTCTTGTGCTCTCACAAACCTTTCATTGTCAGCTTTGGAACTCCTTATTTCATCCCTTAAGCTTCTTAGTGTATCCATCTAGTAAGAAGAGCCAACCTCTCCCCACTGTTCATTTAACCTTTCCTCTTCATGACCATTTTGTGACCTTTCAGAACTATATTGTACCATTTTGATCCTCTTCTCTTTCAGATCTTAGTGTCTTGTTATGTAGTGTCATACACACATGTAACCTTTAGATTAAACAAATTCAAATAGATAACTAAATCATCACCTTGTGTTGAGTTTTAGAGTTTGTTGGTGTAAGTCGAGATGAAACAATACACTTCAAGATAGTATGTCAATATCAATATAATAATATCGAATTATCAGTAATATGTTATATGCATATATCATAACAAAATACATCAGTAAAATAAACCAACACCACAATTAGGTTTTAATATTTATCTCACTACCCTAAGGCTGCAATTGATCTCGAAAGGTCCAATGTTGAACATTTTCTCTGATACCTCTTTGTAACACATCCCCTACTATTTATAGCCCATATTAAAAATAGAAGGATGTAGTTACTCTGATGACCCGAATTGCAAGGTTTAGTAATGGAAATGGGGTTATAAAATTTCTCAATTTTTAACTAGCTTGAAAATATAATAAAACGATACCATCACATCCATCTAGTTGATACATTTCCAATGATATAATTATTCTTCCGATCTAAATTACATATTGAAATATAAGGCCATTTTAAGTTAGCCCCATTAAACTTGCAACATCAATACTTGCCCCACATGTCACCCACATAGCATCTCATGTGGGGCTTATGTGGTTGATTTTTCACTGTGGATAGACCCCCATGGTAGAAGCATGCTTGTGCAGAATCAATATCTCACCAACATTACTGCAAAAAAAAGGCATGACATTGGTGAGAGCCCTAATCCTAACTTTGCCCACTGGACAACATGTCAAACCAAGCTACTTGCCTGACCACGTCAAGCCTATCACCTCAGATTGAGAGAGAGTGGGGGTTGGCCCTCACCATAATGCACCACCTTCCTCAGAGACCTGCAATTCCAACTTCTCAACCTTACTCCTTGATAGTGCCCAACGAGGTGGTTTACCCAACTATGCTATCAGCCCTAAAACCCACTTAGTTTGTCCAATCCAACTATCTTGACTTCAATTATTTGGTTTGTGCCTTCTCCACAGGCACCTCTTGGACGAGGTCATATCCCCAAAACGAGTAAAATGATATGATTCTAACTTCATGATTAGTGAAATATCCATATATGTCGAGTTTTTGACTACTGCCATTTCATTTTACAACAATTCTAGGGGAGGATGACTCAATTCTTAGACTAGACTACATTTAAATTCCCTCATGATCATATCCGCCTGCTAGGCCATATGCCCAACTTCACATAGGATCTGCTTCAATGCAATGCCCACAAGGATTGTATCAACATGTCCATCTTCAAATCTCTATATACGATCCTCCCCAATCCATGTATCCACTGCGTCCATTGTGTGATTATGAATTCTTACAATAGAAATGGTTGTGGATTTCTTACAGGAAAGCAATAAGCACACACGAATTTAACTGCAGAAACAACTAAATGAAAACTCACAAAAAAACTATCATTCTTGTATTCTAACATACTTATTTACAGAGTATTGGTTATCATAATCCTCACATCTTTTTGGGCCTTTCCTTGAGAGAGTAAAGCCCGTACAAGCTCTGATGCCAACAAAGAAATTGAAATTGGAGACATGGTGCATATAATACAAACAAAACTATTTGTATATTACAATTCAAAGCCAAAATACATCCCACAAATAAAGTGTTGATGAGATCCAAAGGATTCCAAATTAGGAGATCATTGTTGAAAAAATCTCCTATAAAACTCTAACAACCAAAAAACCTAATCTACCTACATATAATAGTAAGTGCTATTTCTAAGTCTTGGCAAATTTGGAGTAAGAAGAATCTATGTTGGTTTTGAAAAACACACAAATGTTTTAACTACCATTCTAGATCCATCTTAGGCATGAATCCATTAAGCGCTGAGAGGGATCAAATCTCTAAAGGTACAAAACACTTTTTTTGTGTGGAAAACTTGAGGAAGTATTTTCACCTTGAGAGATTTCATCCCTCTCAACACTTGATAGATCTAAAGGAATATGTATATAGACTAGTTATGTAATACTATATAATATATATTTGTATCTATGTGTCTTTTTCTTACTCCCTCTCTCTATCTCATCCCCAAACATACACACTCTCTCTCTATATTTATCTATCTCTCTCTCCCTCACTCTCTCTCCTTCTCTCCCTCGCACTCCTCTCTCTCCACCTTTATCTCTCTCTCTATGTATTTCCTCTTCCCTCCCTCTATCCCCCTCCAACTCCATCTCTCTCTCTCTCTCTCTCTCTCTCTCTCTCTCTCCTTCTGTCTCTTGAGTCCTCTCTCTCCCTTTCTCTCCCACCTCCCTTTGTTTCTCCCCCAACCTCATCTCTCTCTCTCTCTCTCGCTCTTCCCTCCAACTCTATCACTATCTCATTCCATCTCTCCTCTCTACCCCATCCATCTCTTTGTCTCCCTCTCTTTATCTCCCCCTTCTTTCCCTCTCTCTCTCCTCTCCTCTTCTCTCTCTTCCATCCTCTCCTCTCTCCCTCACTCTCTCAATATCTCCCTTGTCACTTCCTCTCTCTCTCTCCACCTCTATCTATGACTTTCATCTTTCCTCCCTCTCTCTCTCCCACCAACTCCATCTCTCTCTCTCCTTCTCTCCTTTTCTCTCTCTTCCTTACACTCTGTCTCCGACCTGCCTTTCTCACTCTCCCCCCCCACACTCTATTGAATTTTATCCCATTGTGCTTTGTTTAAGAAAGTATCTAAATTGAAAAAATGCATTTGGTTATAATATTAAACAATATTTTGGAACAATCATGTCAAAGAAAATACAATAATGAAAAACTTAGAAGAATCATGCATTATATTTAGTCTATTATTTTTAGTCACTTTGCTTGGATCCTTAGTTAAGATGGATCTATGCTAGCTCTTAATAATATTATTTATATTATATCAATTTCTCATATATATATATATCTATATATATATATATATATATATATATATATATATATATATATATCTATATATATATATATATATATATATATTCTCATTCTTGATCTTATTTAGACCTTGATTAATTTCTATGGGAATACTTTTAATAATCATGATGATAGAGAGTTCATATATATCTCAAACTTAATTATAACCCTTTACAACTTAGATTTAATTAAAAAAAAATTATAGAAAAAAAAATTTATAAAATATTTTGATTGTGAGGTAAGTTATTGTTTTTGGGCATGTGGCTTTTATAATCCATAGTATTCTAAGGAAACCTATTACAAGTTAATAATATCGATGGTAAAGTGGAGGTGAATATCCATGGTTAAGAATCTTGTTATCTTGTTATAAAATAGTTTAAGTTAATAATATTGGGGTGAATATCCATGGTTAAGAATCTTGTCATATTGTTAAAAAATATTTTGATTGTGAAATGTGTTGTGATTTTTGGGCATGTGTTGTTGATAAACCATGGTATTGGCCCATGATATTCTAACAAAGCTTATTTTCCAGCTCGTAATATTAATGGCAAAGTGGTGATGAATATCATTAGTTAAGAATCTTATCATATTGTTACAAAATATTTTGATTATGAAATAAGTTATGTTTTTTGGGCACGTAGTGTTGGTAAGCTATGTTATTGTAACAATGCATATTCACAAGTTAATAATATCCATGGTAAAGTGGGGTGAATATTCATGGTTAAGAATCTTGCCATATTATTATAAAATATTTTGATTGTGAAATAAGTTATATTTTTTTGGCATGTGGTATTGATAAGCCATGATATTGTAACAAATTCTATTTACAATTTAATAATATCCATCATAAAGTGAGGTGAATATCCATGATTAAGAATTTTGTCATATTGTTATAAAATATTTTGACTGTGAAAGTCATGGGTTCTGGGCATGTGGTATTGATAAGCCATAATATTGGCCAATGGTATTGTAAAAATGATTATTCACAAATTAATAACAAAATTAAAATATAACAAATTGACTCAAAGGTTTACACCCATCACCTATAGTGGAGTATATATTAATTTAAACTTTTTATTTATTACTTTTAAATGTTTGTTTTTTACTTTTAACTTTTCATTGTTAATTGGGCCAGCATTTAAATGTTTATACTCATTCATGTTACTTTACACTTACACACTTACTCAAAACAAAGGGGTCTCATACAAAAATTTGGTGTTGAATAATAATAATTATTATTAATTGAACCAACATCTAAATGTTTACACTCATCCAATATCACTTTTACCTTTTTATTATTTTTTACTTGAGCCGAAATTTAAAATTGTTTACATACTTTCATTACACTTACACACCTACCCTATACTGGCATGTATAGCACAATTTATATATTTTTTTTTAATTTTCACTTGTTTTGTATATTATATAGAATTATTTTTGTTCTTAATATTTTTTTAAATGTTCCGGGGTGATTGAAGGGACGGGACGGGCGATTAACCGCTGCCACCTGCCAGCCATGCGCAGAGGAGCAGTTTACACATGGGGGCAGGGTCATTATCAGCTGCGAGGGAGTGGGTTTAATGGCATTCAGCAGGGGAGCATAAATGCTCCATTCACCTTAGCACGAAAGCCAGGGTCCAGCTCCTCGACTCCCATGAAGGCCGCAATAATGGCGGGAGGGCCTCGAGGCGCAGGCAGGTGTGATATATACAGTTGTGGGTTGGGCTTCAATGTGCAAATTCATGGTTTGTTAACTGTGAAAATTCATGGTTTGTTCATGCTGCCTCTGGAGCTGCGGGCCGCTCCAAGTGTTTGCCTCTCTGCTTGGGCTAATCCCCCGCCTGCTTATGGTCTCCCTGTGACTGTTGTGGAACTCAATTTAGCATTGAGCTCTATTCAATTTGGCCCTGCAATCATGGCTCGGCCTCGACAGCGAATGCTCAGCCGTCGAGGCTCCTCCTGTGGAGGATCTTCGCGCCCCCCTGTCGAAGAAGACTCTCCCCATTGCTGCCATTGCCATTTCCACTCAAGGTGCAAACCCCCTTCGGTCCAGTCAATTCATGGATACTAGTGCTCCTGAATCCTCTTCCTCGCCTGCCTTTGGCTCTGCCATTTTCAACTTCAACAATTCTTTGAACCGTCCTCGGATCAACGCCCATGTTTCGGTGCTCTTCATTGAGGAGACCCTTGATGAAAGCGATTCTAGGGACAATCGGCGGACGATGCCAGATGATGGCTCCACAAGAGCTATGGAGACTCCCTCTGTAGATCCTGTGAATGTTTCAGAAAGCCCTCTTGCTAGTCCCTCAGGAGCTCAGGAGGTGATGATCAGCCATAATGAAGATGTCAAGATGGAGACCGTTCCAATAGCAACGGAAGTGGCGGAATTTGGTTGGTGCAGGGTAGTGGAGGAGGATCCTGAAGATTAGATGCGACTCCTTACCAGGCCTCTGCAGCCTGTTAGTGAGGGCATTCGAGGGCATTCGACCACTCTTGTTGTTTTTGGATATGTTTTTGTATCAAAGTTGTGGTGTTACTGTCTCTGTGTCAATGCTGATGGCAAATTGTCTATGTTTGGGTTCTGGAATTTTTTCTCTATGGCTGGGAAAGTGTTTGGCTCCCCTGCGCGGGATTAGTATGTTGTTCCACTAGCGCCCCTGCGTGGGTTGGTTTTTGGTCTGGTTAGTCCTCGGAGACTGCGGTCTCTGCTGTTCCAGGCTGCCATTACTTCCAGGCAGCTGGTTCTTTTTGTTATGTATTGATGTAATTGTTCTCTGATTATGTATACAATAGAATAGTTTTAACGAGACAAAAAAAATATTTTTTTAAATGTTACATCTCTATACACACATTAAATCATTTTTATTATTATTATTTTTTAAAATGTTACATATCAACATACCATGAATTAGAAGCGAACTTGTTAGCTCTCTCTTTCTTAAATTCTTTTACTCATCATGCATTTAAACTATTTAATTTATTTAATATATATTTTTTTCATATTATATATGAACTCCATATTAATAAGTGAATAAAGTACATAAAGCAAAAAATTTTAAAAATATATTCTTTTTTTTATATATATAAGATTGATATAAAATAATGTTATTTATAACTAATAGTAAAACATTTTTTTGTTACTAATATAAGTTTGTTTTGAATGTTACATATCAACTGAGTATAAGATAAATTACACATTATGTAATGTTAGTGATATTATTTTTACATATCATTTTTCGAGTCCATATTAAGGAGTGAATGAATTAAATATCTTTTTATACTAAAAAATAGATTAATTTTTTTCTTTTCAATTACTTTTATCCCTCTATCTAAAATTTGATGTAAAATTAATGTGAAAATTTAAATATTTATTTTATGGCTATAAATATTATTGTATTATATTAAATGTATCATTACATGAAAGCACTTATAATATATATATATATGAGACTAAGTAATATACAATAATATTTTAATAATATATTGATAATAATAAAAAACAAAAAACAAAAAAAACTTCTTTTATATGAAAAAAGGTAATATATATATATATATATATATATATATATATATATATATATATATAATCTTCTAAGTATGAAAAAAATAATATATATATATATAATCTTCTAATTGTTTTTTTCTTTAAGCAAATACTTTTATGAAAATGTTTGTTTTACAACTTTATATATTAATGTTTATATGCATATATATTATTTATTTTTAGTTATATAATATCTAATTATTAAAATAATGTTAATATCCAATGTAAATTTGATAAGCTTATCATAACTTTTTTAACATCTAATGTAAATTTGATAAGCTTGTCATAATTTATTTTTTTTATTTTAATCATGACTAAACAATTATATTTCAACAAAGTGTATTTGGGGTATTAAGTCTACTCATTAAATATATATATTTTTAATTTCTTTATAAAAAGATAACACTTGTATTTTAATATTATTAATTTAATAAAAAATTAAAATAAATTTATGTTATTGGTTATTTTTACTAAACATATTTCTTAAGAATATATAAATCCATAAGTTTAAAATTTCAACGTGAAATCGTACCTTTTAATCAAACGAATATAAAGAATGCCAATTCTAAGTTTGACCTATGGCCTGGGGTTAAAATTTGTAATCACGCATTTTTTCACAACCCACTCTAATCGCGTCGCCCTTCTTCTTCTCCAGCGAATATATTGACTTAAATATACAAAGTCAACTACGACCTTGTTTACAATGTATGTATTGATTTCTAGGTAAAACATGCCATGGTTAAGCTTGATTTGTCGATGCTCTCAATGTTTTCACAAAAAGACAAAAAGAATCCGAATTCTGAATTTGCTCTATGGAAAGAGAGGTCCGAAGGATTAGAATTGTTAACCCAACATTTTTCTTATAACCCACTCGAACAATTCACACGTAGCCGACATTTCAAGGAAATAAATCGCGTGGTAACCGATGAGCGGGTTGGATATCTCTACTTGAATACAAATTGAAAGATTGTCAAAACATAAATCTGTGCGATAAACGATTCTAGTTTGAGGCGGTAAATTGGTCTTCTATTTGAAGCAGAAGAGAAAAAGGAAGATGGAGCAAAAGACGTCGTCATCTTCTTCCTGGCCCTCTGTTCAAGAATCCCGACAATACCAACCAGAAAGGGTGGCGCATCCGGCCAATGTTCATACTGTAGCAGAAGAAGCAGCGCATGGGAATCAACGTGGGAGAGGCAGAAGCAGCAGCAGAGGCGGCGGAAGGGGCAGGGATGGTGTTGGAAGAGGTGGGGGCAGAGGAAGGCGCAGTGACATTGACAGTGTCGGTGGCAGAGGAAGGGGAATTGGGGGCACCAGGCCTGGAATTTCAAATCCCCTATGCCCGTCAAATGAAAATTTAATGAAGTTTTTGCATTTTTCATGCCCTTCATTTTACGTTTTACCCAAATTTATGGATGTCAACTACTCTTGCATTTCAACTTTCATTAATCTCCTTAAAAGAGTGCCTTATTTTTTCCCAAGTTAGCATATGTGTTTCGATATAGCATACAACCATACTTTTGATATGACACAGTATGAGGTTTATTTGTTTCGATATAACATACAACCATACTTTTGATATAACACATTATGAGGTTTATTTGTTACAGTTAAACTGCTCTAATGGTAGCTGAGTATGTTTTGATTTCCTAATTATATGGTCCAATGAACTACTTTTTTTTGTTTTTTAGGACCTAAGAGTCAACACAACATATATTTCGATATGAAATATAATGATTTTTTTTTGGGAAAAAAATAATACATGTTGCAATAATTGATATATATTTTGATTTTGTTTCTAGTAAGATGTATAAAGGAGGGGACTTTTTTAATACATCAATGACTTTAATACTTAAAACAAATCATTTCTCAAATTCTTTATCAAGTCCATTTTAACTATTGTGTATATAATGAAATTAGTTGACTAACATGTTAAATTCAATATTTAGATGAAATACCTTCAAGCTAAACACCAATATTTCTATAAAATACCTTCATGCTAAACAAGCATATTGAAAATATAACGAGCTGCAAAAGCCTAACAAATACTATACATTTTTCTAATTTGACCTTTTCTCAACCATTAATAGAAGAAGAATAATGGGACACCACATAGAAAATGAGCTACTTTAAAACATCTGGATAATAACTCTACCAAGGAGATCTTATTACAAGAAAGACATCAGATACACCAATCACAATTTTTAATGCCCAATAATCAATTTTATAGGAGAACCAAAAAATAACCATTTTCACCAAAAAAAAATTGAGTCACTACAACCAAAATTACAACCTTACCCCAAGTTAACTTATAAGTTTCACATGTAACATCCACATTGAATCCACATGTGACCTAGACATAAATCCACATGTGACCTTCTTCGTCGTGGGCTGATATTGTTGATAATCCAACTGAAGAAGCACCACTAGAGGTGGAGGATGAGGTTGTGATTGCGGAACCAATTTACAGCTGCAAAGTTAAGGATCTTCGGCCTGGAACCACCGGCCATACTCTAACTGTTAAAGTCATCAACTCCACTCCCATTTCAACTGTCGGCCCCCTACCTGTATCTGAATACCTTGTGGGAGATGACAGCGCTGTCATTTTATTTACTGCCAGAGGTTCACAAGGTAAATAATCTGTATTATTTGGTTACGTAAATTTTATCTGCAAATTCATCAACAACTCAATAAATAAAATTATATACTTACAGTGCATGCAATGAAGCCTGGAACGACCGTGGTTCTGCGTAACGCGAGGGTTACAGTATTTAGGGGTTCAATGCGACTCTCGGTGGACAAGCTGCAGCTTTGCACTAAAAATGCCGACCGCAAGACCAATCCAAATGCCATTCAAGTTGTGAAACTGCCCCCGGATCATGATTTTAATGTCAAAACTGATAACAATCTATCGGTCATAGAGTTTGATGTCATTCCTTTGGGCTCTCTCAAATACGAGCAGTTTTAGTTCAACCAAACAAGATATTAACCTACTCTGGTTAAATTTATTTCACATGTTATTTTCTCCTTAAGATACAGTCTATATATAAAAAAAATTAGTTTTATAAAAATGCCATATTAATATTTACTTAATTTTTCACAAGTGAATTTTTTTCATTCTTTTAAGATAATAATGGTTATATATATATATATATATAATATCAAAATGTTTATCTCATTATATATTTCAAGTTTTTTAAATTAAAAAAAAATATAATTTTATTGGAGATTGGGTAAATATGCTTTGTTAGACTATCATAATTCAATATAATAGTTTATCAATAAAACATACCTAAAAAGCCATAACTCAATTCAAGTGGAACTTGTTCATATAACTTTTCTTTTTATTAATCAATTTAGTTAGAAAGGAAAACATGACATAACTTCGGTGATAAATTTCAACATTTGATTTGATTATATTACTACAAATATTCTACCATATTTTGTAAAGATTAAATCCCTACCATCCATCCAACCATCATTGATAATTAAATTGTAATCCTCTAATCCCTATTACAAAATAAACATGAGATTATCTATTTTACACTCTTGACGTAATTAATAATTTTTTTAGTGAGCATGTTTCAATCCATGTGTGTTCTTCTTATGACCATGTTTCAAGCCATATGTGTTCACTCTAAATGGTTCGTAAAAGTGGATAGGCATCAATCAATCATAAGCATCCAAATTCGTATTCCATGATATATCTCTTATTAACAAAGATTAAAGAAAAAATAGTTAAAATTTGGTGGGACCAATAGAAAAAGGAAATTAATTCATCCCAAACAATACATAGTATTGCCAACATTTTTGGTGTCCCCTGCAAGTTAAATTGGGACTGGTTCAGCTACCTGGGAATGCCAGTAACCATAGGGAAAGCAAAGACTTAAGTCTGGGATTTAACTCTTGACAAAATGAAAAGGAAAGTTCAGAGATGGGGAACCTTATGGCTCAACCTAGCTGGACGACAGGTACTTTTAAAATTAGGTCTCTCCTCCCTACCCTTATATCAATTCTCTTTGGGCCAAGCTCCGACATCATTCCACCGAAAAATGGACAGCATCCTCAGATCCTTTCTATGGCAAGGGGGCAAGAATGAAAAGAAAAAGTACAATCTAGTAAATTCGAAACAGGTCATCCAAAGTCCAGAGAATGGAGGTCTCGACATTAGGTCCCCATCTCTCATGAACTTAGCATTTGGTGGGAAATTGATTTGGAGACTTATGGATAGTCAAACTGCATGGTGGAAAAAAGTCCTAGAAACAAAATATCTAAATCAATCAAGACAGCATATTCTTACATCAGAGATACCCAACAGACATTGTACAAAGATATGGAAACTGTGTAAAAAATTCATTGCATTCATGGCGCCAAATGTTTCTAAAGTGCCAAAAGGAGGTGAAACGGTGAACCTCAGCTTGGACAAAAACATGGGGAACCCTTCCATAAGCAGACTTCCAGGTATGGGACCTATTATTCATTACATGCAAAGTAAAGGAATATATAACCTGAGTCAGATCTCTCATTGGAATGTTTCATCGAATACCTGGGTTCGATGGGAATTTCCTCTCATACCCCACCATCTCAAAGAAAGCTTTGATTCCCTTTGGAATTATGTGCACAGTATTGCTCCCACCATTAAAGGTGAAAAAGATGAGTTTCGTTGGGATCCTTCGGGATAAAATTATTCCATCAAAGTAGGATACAGCTATCTGAATAACATGTAACATCCCGCTGCTGTCTGAGCTCACTGGAAGATCTTAAAAAGAGCTGAAGTAATTCCAAAAATTAAATTTTTCATCTGGACACTTCTGCATGGTAAGCTTCTAACTGCAGAGAACCTCAGGAAAAGAGGCATCGATGGACCTTCTAGGTGTCCCAACTGTCAAACTGCGCAGGAATCCATACAACACTTATTTATTTCTTGTCCCTTCGCAGCCTCATGCTGGAACAACATCGTTCCTTCTGCTCCCCTAACTTGGAATCCCCAACACTCTATTGAAGAAGCCTTAAATAGCTGGAGGAAAAATTATCCTTGGCAACCAACAAAGCAAAACCTAGCTAGAAGAGTCTGGAATGCCACTCCTTTTGCTCTTCTCTGGCGCATATGGATAGCTCGAAATAATAGGATCTTTCGAGACAAAACAACAACCATTAGGCACATTCTCATCAAAACTTCAAGCCTCGCTTCGGAAACTATACCTTCTAAAATAACAAAGAAAATCGATCCAGTCAGCCTTTGGGCAGAGGAGCGAAATTTTATTGGGAATCTTATAGAAAGAATCAGTACCATGTCAGCAACAAAGATCAGTAAGATCAGAAGTAGAGTTGACAATCCTGAAGGGAAGATCCGCCTCACGAAAGATGATTTTAGCAAATGGCTCCTTTCAAAGAAAATCCATTCTTTATTCGATCCTTCAGGAGCACCTGTGTCTTCCTTTGAATGGGGTTTGGCTAATCTAACTAACAACAGAGCTAAAGCTCTGGAACTTTACCAAGGACTGTTGCAGCTTCAGAAACACGGGATCAGCAAAGCCCTGATTTTTGGCGACTCGGCTATAATCATCAGCTTAATGAACAGTAAAAGACAAGCTTCCAATATTTTCCTCCATCAAATCATCAGTCAATGCAAAAATCTACTGTCACAGGATTGGGAATACCACTTCTTCCATGTCCTACGCTCCAACAACCAAGAAGCGGATAAGCGAGCTAGTCAGGCATGCTCTCGGGAAAAAGGGAACCTCTAATGCAATCGCGCAAAATCTGCACCAATTCATCCCCTGATTCTTATGATTGACTCAAATCCCCTGACTCACATGTCTGCCCCATTTCACCTCCCTCCAATGAACTGCGCCTCTGCCACCAAGGAATCTGAGCGAATCCACCTCATACTCGATGCCCCCTACAGCAAATCTCTGCTTGCACAGGCGAATCTCACTCATGGCGACTTTGAAACAGCAAATTGGATTTCAAATCGCAGATCACGTGATTGCCCACGCCCCCTCCTTGTGATTCGATCCTCTAGACGGGTCTGTTCTTCCGCTATTTATTCGAGCATTCTCCCCCCTCATTTTCATAGTGCGCCTCTCCTCCGCTCTCATGCCCTTGCCTCCTACTTTGTGGATCAGCTGAGCCCCGAATGTTCTCTCAGACTTCCCTTGGTCTGCTTCCCTCGCTCCGTTTCAAATGTTCGAGTTCCTTGTCCCTTTTTTCCTCCAGTTTCTCACTGCTACAGATTTATTGTTACAGTTGTAATGACTGATCCTTAGGCTGTTCGCCCTCTCTGTGCTGTCCCCATCTATCTCATTTATCTCTCGGCTGTAAGAGCGTGCCTCCTTCCCAAGCCGCTTCAAGCGAGAGTTGAAGCCTTCCTCATGGACAAAAGCGAAGACTGCTTACATTGCAGGGACCTCCAAGCCGAGCTCGAGCAAGTCAGAGCTCATCAACGCCTGTTAGATGAAAAAATCGATGCTGCCATGAGGATACTCACAGCTAAATACAAAGATGATCCTAATCTGTTTCTTCATTGTGTTTCTTCTCTACAGGAGCAATTCAACGCCCTCTCCAACACCTGCGCTCATATTCAAGAGTCAGTTGAGATCCTCAGGTTCATGGTGGACAAGATTAACAGCACACATGGACCAAGCACCAGCTCCTCCAGGGCCAGACATGCAGCAGTAGACAGCCTGCCTGAGGCCTCCAACACCCGTCATATCAGCCATATCGCCATTGACTAGATGTTCTGTAAAACGAGCTTGTTGTTGTCTCAGTTCATTAGAATCTATACCTGCTCTAGGAACTTGTATGTGAACAGTAAAGGTATTTATGTGTACTGTCACACTGAAATATAGTCACAAGCTTCTACTGTGACTTCATATTTTCTAAAATCAGAGCTAAGTCTCCTCCATCCTTTTTTGAATATATAAAGCAACCAATTTCGTAAAAAAAAAAAATAGAAAAAGGAAATTAAAAAATAGGCTAAAAAATCAATTACAAAAATAGGTGGAGAGATTAGAAATGGAGAAAATACGTAATGGAAGCCACACTTGTTTGTAGGGCACCATTCCTTGTGTGCAATAGGTAGAATCGTCGCACTGTTATTGAATGTACCTCAAACCTTGTGTTATAAGAAGAAACATAAAGTAAGAAACGAAAAAGGCTAAGTCCTTATTGTGTGTCAAAAAAGGCTAAGCCGTTAATGAACACCATAAAGGAAATAGTTTATATGTAGCTAGAACCCCTTGCTACAAGAAGAAACAACAAGTGAGATAGGGGATACCCCTTGTCTAAGCCCTCGATATGGATGGAAAATGTTAGAGGTTGATTCATTAATCAACACCATAAAGGAAATTGTCTGTATGGAGTTCATAACCCAAGAGATGAAATCTGAAATGAAGCCAAGAATGAGGTGAATATGTATCTAGTTTACCTTGTCATATGATCCATGAGGCTCCATATAGTGTTGCTCATTTTCATTGCTCCATATCGACGTTCGTTCATAGAGCTTATTATGTGTAAATAATGTGATAGTTATATTCCCTGATATTACACTGTGGTTTTCTTATGAGGCATGTTATGTTTTGATAACGTGGTATAGGGCTTTAAAGACATAATGGGTCGACAAACGAGGTATTTAATGAAGATATGGGGACTCAGAAAGACTTAATGGCTCATCATGGAGCTCCACTCAGTCATACAATGAAGTATTGTTAGGACAATCTTCGATTCTGCTCTATGACAAGCCACCACAATTGATCGCGACCAACTCTAGAGAGTGGTGAAGTGAGGCAGTTAAGGTGAAAGCGACGAGAACCGAATGAGCAACTAGATGGACACATTGTGGCAAAGACTTGCCTTGATCAAGGGCCTTCACAGGAATGAAAGAATGATATTTTCCTCAGTCATCTTTTAGTCTTGCTTATTTCTGTTTATTTTGTAATTTATGTTTATTTTGAAGAAAGGAATCAAATCCTTGGCAATCATTTTAGGCAGCAGATCTATCGCACATTGAGAGAGCTAGTCAATCAGAAAACTAACACTTGGTTGGGATATTCTATCACTAATTCAAAGTTCACACTCTCCTTATAAATAGGTAGAATAAACACTTAATAGAGGTTCCATAATTCTGCAACTGAGGGGTCCAAATTCTGTGATTCCACTTTGGCTCTAATTTCATGTTCATGAGGGACTCGAGTGATGTGTGGAGAAATGTAATGGGTTGTTATATTGGACTCATTTTGAGAATTAATGAAACTCGTTGGTGATTCCAATCATGGATGTAAGAAGTATGTTTTCCCCTTTGTAAATCTCATTTCATGTATGTTTCTCTTCTACTGAAATTATGTAATGAAGTTGTTGGTCTCATTCTCTGATGGTTATATGTATGCTGCTAAGTAGTAGTAGTACCTGTGTTATTTAAAGATTTACTTATGTACCTTTAAGAGAAAAAATTTACATATGTTGATCAGTGATAAATGTATCCATGATTATAGAACATGAAACCTTAATTCACACTTTGCAATTCCTATCATTCCATCTCTTCTGCCTTCCATCCTTATGTCGGAACATTGTTGCTTAGGATTTTGTCTTGTTTACAACCCTGTGCATCTATTTCCCTCTTTTCTCTCGTCCTCTTCACCATTACTACAATTTCAATATTAAGCTGCTCATTGTTGTATGTCGACCATGAGAACAAGAATTTCCTCCCTGATATCTGGTTGATTAACCCCCTGTATTTGGATCCATGTATCTGTTTGAGTTCACCTTGATGAAAGACTATTGAACCAAGTCTCATTTATTACCTTTTCAAACTATGTGACAATTGGAGTGCAACAGAAATCCCCATTAATAATCTTCTAAATTACTCCTCTCTTTAAGATGTCCTGGGCACTGGTCTACAATCAATCCAAAGGTTGTCTCTAGGAAGCTTTCTATATCTCCTCAAGCACTTATGCTATAAGTGCTAGAAAATTGGAAATATTTTCTATGTCTAAGTTGTAGTTGTGATCTAGATGTGTCGAAGTGAGTGATTTATTTCCTATATATATGTAACTGATGAAATCAACGAAAAGCAATATGCAATTTTTGTTATGCAATCTCTCTAGCTCTCTATGTTTTCTAATATAATCATTATTATTATATTTTAGAATTTTAATATGTAATATTTTTCTATATACATATAGCAATGCATATAAAGTTATTATATAATTTTTTTTATTGAAGAATGAAATAATAAAAAGATACAGTAAAAATAAATTTTATGTGTGTTTGTTGAACATTCATGCAAATATTAATGGTGATTTAGAAAAATGAATGTGTAGTTTACTATATAATTTGTTTTGTTTTCTTGATGAATAAGATAATAACATATAAATTTTATGTGTGTTTGCTTAACATACATGCAAATAATAATATGGTTTTATAAAAATGAGTTGGTTTTAATTGATGTAGTTCGTAGATTTGAAATTTTTTAAGTTAAAATCTTGGGTATTTTTTGACTCTGAAGTTAATGTCAACACATTAAAGGAGATTTTCTCTCGATATTGGAGCTTGCAATTGGAGAACAATAAGGTAATTTTTTCCCAAACTAACATTTAGACATACAAGAAAAAAATATCCAACAAAATAAGTTTTGAAAGCTAGGGATAATAATAAAAAATGCGTATAAACAGGCGACACGTGTTTTCAATGAAATACTTGACATATTTAAAGGTCTATCAAATGGTTTTGGAGGGATTATTAAGCAAAATAAAGGACTACGCAAGACAAAGTTAGGAAGAAATGTTAAATCTGTAGGAATTTACAGGGTAAGTTCCTCAGACAGAACACCAAAAGGACACCGCTCACAACCAGATCGCAGATCAATACACCAGTATTTTGACGTGATTAAAACCCTCAAAGAGGGAAACAGTCCATGGCCTGAGCCAACGCGGCCACCTAAGGCAATTTATTAATAAAAGAATGAAAATCTACATATGTTTCTCTCATGCACGGATTACCCTACAAATGACCCTCCATGCGCTTTAAATAGAATTCATGGAACAATCGGGTGTCAAGCCACGGATCAAGTGTCGGTAATACCGAGGAGAGAATGAACTGTCGGATCACTACATATCATGACCGTCGGATTGTAAGTTACAAAATGTACAACGGTAAAGAAACACAATTTACCTAACTCTATACCTAACTCTACAGTAGACCAGGTTGTACTTAACTATTTCCTATGTGTCGGAATATCCTAATATCCCCCCTTAAGAACAACTTGGGATAGGATTGAAGGATTTACAAATATGACACAATAGGAGAAGGAAGGAGGCACTAGAGCCTATCCCCACTTAGTGACAACTTCCTGAACTCCAACCATAAATCGAAGTTTAGTGAACTTCGCCTCCGTGAGAGCCTTTGTAAAGATGTCTGCAACTTGATCATTTGTAGAACAATATTGCACTTCAAGAACATGGTCATGGATGAGCTTTCTGATGAAGTGCATGTGCAGTTCAATGTGTTTGTTGTGCTGATGTTGGACTGGATCTTTGCATAGCTGAATGACACTTTGATTATCACACCAAAGTCTAGTCGGATGCTGCTGCTGAAAGCCAAACTCTGACAGGATCTGACGAAGCCACAAGGCTTCCTTACTAGCTTCTACGGCACCACGATACTCTGCTTCTGCTGATGAAAGAGAATGGCAGCTTGTTTCTTACAAGACCATGTAATAGGTCCTGAACCAAGCGTGAACACATAGCGGGCAGTAGACTTCCAATCATCAGGGTCACCAGCCCAATTAGAATCAGTGGAACCAACCAATAGAGGAGCTGCTTCGGCACTGTAATGAATCCCAAACTGAACTGTACCTCGAACATAATGAAGTATTCTTTTAGCTGCTTTCCAATGACTTTCACGTGGGTTTTGCATAAACCGAGCAACAAGACCAACAACAAAGGAAAGGTCAGGACGAGTATGAGTTAGATACAAGAGTTTTCCTACAAGTTGACGGTATAAGGTAGCATCAACTTCAGGACAAGTACAAGTGACTGAAAGTTTGACTCCAAACTGAAAGGGAGAAGGGGTTGGCTTACAGTCTTCCATGTAAAAATGACGTAGAATATCACAAGCATACTTGGACTGGGAAAGGGAAATACCCTCCTTGGATTGCAAGAGTTGAAGACCGAAAAAATAGTGTAAGTGTCCTAAGTCTGTCATTCCAAATTTCCTTTTAAGGCTAGACTTCACATGGTTTATAAGGTTGGGATCACTACTAGTAAGGATAAGATCATCAAAATAAAGAACAAGGATGATAAGAGAGTTGCCCACTTTCTTGGTGTAGACAGTATTGTCAGAATGACACCTAGAAAAGCCAGATTCTAAAAGAAAGCTATCCATTTTGGCATACCAAGCCCGAGGAGCTTGCTTGAGACCATAAAGGGATTTCTTAAGTCGACATACAAGGCTGAAGTCTGTTTGTATGAAGCCAATGGGTTGTTCCATATAGATTTCTTCATGCAAGTCCCCGTGCAAGAATGCAGATTTAACATTCATCTTATGGACTTCCCATTTGAAAGAGGCAGCAAGGGAAAGAACAAGGCGGATAGAGTTCATTTTGGAAACTGGGGAGAAGGTTTCAGTGTAGTCAATGCCTTCAACCTGTGAAAAACCCTTAGCAACAAGACGAGCTTTATGTTTATCAACTTTGCCATCTGGTCCATACTTGGTTCTGTAAACCCATTTGCATCTAACAAGTTTTCGTCCCTTTGGTAAAGGAACAAGATCCCATGTATCATTTGCCAACAGTGAATGATATTCTTCATTCATAGCTGCTTCCCAATCTGGATTTCCTGAAGCTTCTGCAAAGGTGTCAGGATCATAATTTACTGGAGCTTGAGCCAGTAAATAAGAGGCTCTCTCGAACTGAGAACGTGTACGTCACTGATATGTAGGATCACCGGCAAGATCACCTGCTGCATCTCGAGTAGCACGAACCCATTTTGGAAGCTGAGGAGTTGAAGGAGGATCCTAAGATGGTGGGGGAGAATTGTCATCCTCACTTTCATCATCTGAAGAAGAAATGTTTTCAAAAGTAGAAGAGATAGGGAGAGGTGGCACAACCGCCGGACTAGGCTCGCAGGCCGATATATTTTCATCAAATTTTATATCTCTTCTAATGATAACATTTTTGGACTTAAATGGAATAAATCTATAGCCTTTGACATCTTCAGAATATCCAACAAAAGTACATTTTTCACTCTTAGGTTCTAAAGCATTATGCTTTTCATCTGGAATATGGGCCCACGCTTCACTTCCAAAAACACGAAAGTGACTTACATCAGGTTTGATTGAGCTCCATGCTTCTTCTGGAGTGATATTCTTTAAAGCCTTAGTAGGAGTGCGATTTATTATGTAATTGTCACAGTTAATTGCTTCAGCCCAAAAACCAAGACCAAGTCCTTTAGATTGTAGCATACAGTTAGCCATTTCCTTTAAGGTGCGATTCTTCCTTTCAGCTACACCATTTTGTTGTGGAGTATATGGAACAGTATATTGCATTTGAATTCCATTCTCAGTGCAATAGTTGATGAATGTGTTTTTAACATATTCTCCGCCATTATCAGATCTTAACTTAAGAATTTGATGTCCAGATTGTTTTTCAACAAAGGCCTTGAAGGCCAAAAAAGTGTTAAATACTTCACTCTTGAGTTTTAAGAAGTATACCCAAGTGCATCTGGAGAAATCATCAATGAAGGTTAAGAAATAATTGCAGCCAGAGAATGACACAACTGGAAGTGGACCACATAAATCACTATGCACAAGCTGTAAAGGGGCTGAGGCGTGCCAAGAGGCACGTTTTTCAAAATTGTCCCGATGATGTTTTCTGAGTACACATCCGGAACAAACACCATCTCTGCAAGATACCATAGGAAGACCTGTCACCATATTTTCTTTACATAGATGCCGAAGGGAGCGATAGTTTAAGTGACCAAATCGCTCATGCCAAAGTTTGCTCACTTCATCGTTATGAGCAACAAATCCTGAGGGAAGATTTGATGACCCAAAGTTGTGAAACTTATACAACCTTGTAGAATCATCAGCAATGCCAGTAGCCAAAATCTGTTTAGGATCTCTTAAGTCCTTGATTACAACATCATGAGGTGAAAATTCAATGATTTTACCTTCACTTGAATGAGTTATCTGATATACAAATAGAAGGTTGCAGGATAAGGTTGGAACACATAATACATCATTAAACTGACCATTGTCTAGATGAAGAGTTCCAGTCCCTACAGAATTAAGAGATCTATCATCACCAACATATATATTTTTGGTGTTACAATCATTTAAAGAAGAAAACATGGCTTTGTTTTTGGCCATGTGATAAGAAGCTCCAGAATCAATGAGCCACTCATGAGAATGAGAAGAAGAAGATACATTTAATGCATAGCCAAACCGAGATGCTTGACAACCACATGCAGAAAGTGCCATTCCTGAAGATGAAGTTGAAGTTGAAGATTACCCCAAATGGATGTTATTCTTCTTCATTGCTGCTTCCAAGGCTTCCATCTTCTTAAAGCATTTTGATTCTAAGTGGCCATCTAGATTACAAAAATTGCAATGTCTATCAGTCTTCTTCCCTTTGTTTTTATTTGTCTTATCATTTTGTTGAAATGATTTTTCATTTTGGGGCTGAAATTGCTTAGGACCCTTGTTAGGTTTAGGACCATTCTTTTTAGGATATGACTTCTTAGGATTCTTTGAATTTGGTTGCTGCTGGGCGGCTAACGCTTTCTTGGAAGAGTTTCCAAGATTTAGAAGACCAAGGTGTAAGAGTTTTTCTTGTTCTCTTATTAAAGAATCACAAAAAGAGTCAAAGGAAGGGGGCTTGTAGTCTGTTCCTTGAGAAATGAAGGCTTCTCTTGTAGAATGGAAGGTGGAAACAAACACAGAGTAGGCTGGTCCCAACTTTGTAAGAATGGAATAGATAAGGTTACTATCTTCTTTCTTAACTTTAACACCTTCCAAAAGATATCTAAGGGTCTTGAACTTGGACAAGAAATCTTCAATGCAAGAAAAATTATTAGGGTCCAATGTAAGCAACTTGTTTTCAAGTTGATGGGCTCTAATTTCATTTTTAATCCCAAAAACTTTATTGATTTGTTTCATTGCTTCATCAGGAGTATCAATTTCTGCAATATGGAATCTAAGATCTGGAGAAATAGACATCCCTGTCAATCCACGTGCTTGATCTTGCTTATTTTCCCATTTAGCAGCCTTATCTTCATCCTTCGATTTCTTTTCTTGGCCTGAGGCTATTCTGTAGAGAACTTTACTTCTAAGTAAATCCTCAATGTAAGCCAACCATTGGAAGTAGTTGGTGCTGTCAAGGGTAACTTGGTATTGACTTTCCATTTCAATGGAAACTGAAGCTAACGATGCTGAAAATAAGTGTTCCAATGGATAGATCTCGAAACATTAGGCTCGTTTAAAAAAAACGGCTCTGAGAACGGCTTCTGGATGAAGAAGTTATGGCTTTTTGAAAAAAAGTTGTTGAAGTTGCCGACGAAGTGCGGGAATGTGCGGAAATGAAAAAGTCCGCCCCCACAAAATGGAGACTTGAACCCAAGACCTCTACTCTCTTAAAATAGTTTTGAACCAATTGATCTATACAAAAAATTTGAGAGAGAGAGAGAGGGGGGGGGCTGCTTTGGGTTGCGTGCTTGCTTTGAGAAAGATCTTTTTCCCTACAAAACAAAAAACACAAAGCCCAACACGGACATGCAAAGAAAATGAACCTTATGGCTCGAAGTTAGCTTTAGCCGAAAAACTAAATATTTTCAAAAATGAACCTTGCGGCTCAAAGTTAGCTTTGGCTGGAAACTAAATATTTTCCTCAATGTTTCTGATTTTCCGAGATCACCCTAAGGCACAGGGAAAAGAGCATACGCATGAGAAAAATCCTTCCTTTCCGTTTCTGATTTGCCCAGATCGCACAGAGTCGCAGGGCAAAGAGCATACGCACAAATGAAAGGTATAGATCCGGTAATAAAAAGGCTAAATAAAGCGAAACCAAAATAAACAGAGAGAAAATAACAGTAAACTGCAAATAAACACTGTATACCTCCAGATCTTAAAAATGACGCAGCTAGAGCTACCAGAAACATTTTCGCGTGAAACGAAAGGGGTTCCTCACTAGAACAAATGCTCCCAACACAACAGAGTAGTCATCTTGGCCCGAAGTCAGTCAGAAACAGCAGATCTAGGAAACGGCAGTCGGATGCAGTTCTACCGGCTTCAGATTTGGATCACCAACGGACGCGGCCCTCAAATAGCTCCGATACCATGTAGGAATTTACAGGGTAAGTTCCTCAGACAGAACACCAAAAGGACACCGCTCACAACCAGATCGCAGATCAATACACCAGTATTTTGATGTGGATAAAACACTCAAAGAGGGAAACAGTCCATGGCCTGAGCCAACGCAGCCACTTCAGGCAATTTATTAATAAAAGAATGAAAATTTACATTGTTGGAAATAATACTGAGAGGGGGGGTGAATCAGTATTATCAGATCAATCAAACTTTTCAATGCTCAGAAACATATACGCTACTTCAGTTAAGTGAACCAGCGTGTACACGCTACTGTGACTAAGTAAAACAACGTATAAGAAGAAAACTCACAATTTAGTTAGCTTATTCTTCAGTTAAGTGCATCAGGACATTATTCACCACATTAACAGTAAACATGTGCAGTATAACAGAACAGATCAAAAGCCACACACATGAACACCAAGATATAAGGTGGAAACCCAATGTGGGTGAAAACCACCTGCTGCAAGTTGTCTCTATCTTTCTTTAATATGAAACTTCAGTTTACAATCTTTTGTACTGGTGCAGCCTTATACCAGTACGCAGGCTACAACCTGCAGAAGGCTACAACCTTCTCTCGTTCTCCAAACTTCCTTGGAAGGGAGCTCCAACCCCCTTTGCTCTTGTACTAGCCAAGATACTAGTACGTAGGTGCTGACCTACAATCTTCTTTCTTTCAGGTATCACTTTTCATACATTTTCAGACTTGGATATTCCTGAAGCACAACATTACAATCTGAAGACCACAATTCATTCAATTTCCACAACAGATCATTGAAGCATAAAACAACCAAACTTTGAATCACTGAACCACTGAACCCTGTCAATCACCAGTTACCAGAACACAGAGCAGACTACAGAACTCTGCAATAACAGTCAGACCCCACTGTAAACCCAAAATCAAGCTTCAAAATATATACGCTACTTCAATGAGCAAAACCCGCGTATACACGCGCTTTTACCGAAGCCAACCTGCGTACAGATCTAAAAATAAACTTTCTCAATTTGCAGCTGTACCAGACATTAGTTAGACCCAGAACATAACATTGCGACAATATGCAGATCTAGAAATACGCATAATCAACCATATCATGATAGTGCATTTCAAACCATTAGATCCCGATCTATCCTTAGATCTAGTCTTCCATCAACCGATGTGATCTCTCCTTGGCTTAGATCAAGCAACTCGGAACCTGCATATCAGATCTCTTTCTCTCTTAGATATTCAAGCCTTGTTGAAAGATGTTTTTGCCTAATGATCTTCTTCTCCTTATATAGCCTTAGGCCTTGCTCAATACCAAGAGCCAAAACCATAGTAATACAATACCATCAACTTCAAAACTAGAGATCGACACGCCCGTCGAGACACAATGGTCCGAAACCATAGGCACAACTTCCAAGGACTAACCACCATGGACCAAAGGTACTTTTCCACATACACGCGCTTTTTCTGAATCCAACTAGCGTGTACACGCGACTTGGGCTTAACGAACCTGCGTATATGAACTTCCTTGGCATGCTGTACTAAGATCTGTCTTCTGATTAAGTTGCCATCACCTGTACCAACCTCTGAGCACCTGTACCAACCTCTGAGAGAGTTGCCATCAAGGACAACACTTGAATCATAATGCCAACATACATATGTTTCTCTCATGCACGGATTACCCTACAAATGACCCTCAATGCACTTTAAATAGAATTCATGGACCAATCGGGTGCCAAGGCACGGATCAAGTGTCGGTAATACCGAGGAGAGATTGAACTGTCGGATCACTACATATCATGACCGTCGGATTGTAAGTTACAAAATGTACAACGATAAAGAAACACACTTTACCTAACTCTACACTAGACCAAGTTGTACTTAACTATTTCCTATGTGTCGGAATATCCTAACAAAATCAACTGAAAATAAAGCTCATAATGAAAGGCCTTTAAATGACTTTTTCTTTTCATTTTGAATACCATCAACATTATAAGTTAAGGAATGAAGTTGTAAATATTGGAGGTATCATATTTTAAAAGAAGGCGAGCTACGAAGTAGGAAGTCCCTGCTAGTGTACTTGAACTGAACAGTGTACTTGAAGTGAACTCTATGTATATGCCACATTGACATGATGGCCAGTGTGCAGCATTCCCAAGAATAGGTTAGTGAAGATGAGCACCATGTTGACATGATGCCCAGTGTGGAGTGAACTCTACGTATATGCCACATTGACATAATGGCCAGTGTGCAGTGTTTCCAGGAATAGGTTAGTGAAGATGAGCACAAGTGAACTGCTTTCTTTGAAATCGCTGCCAAATAGTATGCCTTATTTGAATCCAATGCAAAGCTGATTATTTTCTTTGAATTCAAAGTTGTATTAGGGGCATGCCGCTCTATGTGTTGAGTTTACGTTTAATAAATTATTATTTATTTTTCCAAAAAGTAAAGGAACGCATGTAAAAATGTACATGTGCATACCGGACGTGTGATTCGGTATTCCTATTTTATTGCAACTCTTATACTTCATGTTCCAAGTTTAGACCCTCGAAGATGCAAACAAAAAAACAAATTATTAAAATTTATACGTTCTCCTCTCATTTGATTTTCAATCCAAAAAGTTGCCCAACAAGAATGGATGAAATGTGGGTTTCCCAACTGTTGGATAGTAAGAAGAAGGACCAGGGCCATATGAAGAAACTCCGACTCACTCATAAGGTTGTATGTACAGTGGCCTAGACATATCATATGGAGCGGTAGTAGTGGAGAAAATAAATTTCAGATACAGATCCATTTTGGATGTTCTCTTTCTTGGTTTTATGCTACCTACTACTATTGGAAAACACATCGTTGGGCACCATAAGGATGAAAGCGCGTTGACGAGGTTGTACAATGTTAAGAGAGTGATTCATTGTGAAATATGAAAGCAAAAAAGCTTGAGGGAGGCATGTTAACGAAACCCTCATTTTAAACCTGGCAAAATTTCAACCAAGTTATAGCCTCTGTTCCAAAAAGTAATGGAATCTGCACTTTCGAAATTTTGAAATGCTACTCTGAAAAAAATTCTCTAAACCTCTAATTTCACGAGGATGGAGTGGATTTTTGTTCCAAAATTTTGAACAACATTACCTGATCAGAAAAATAAGATAAACAAGATTCACCAGAAGTAGAGCAACTAAAGTACCCCTTAGCTCCAACCTTGTCGTCACCCTAGACCTTAAAATATGACATCGACTATATTGCTTTACCTCTGCATCATAAGACTTCAACCACCTATACCATCCTTTGGATAATATCTCAAGCATGACTTAATAGTTGATTTAATAGTGGACCCAACAAGTCAAACCAAAAACGGTAGGGGGAATGAGATTAAGATTGGTGTATTTCTCTTAAGCTAATAGATGTTATCATTGATATCGATCTATGATTCCTACTTATAATGAAGTATTGTTTTATGAAATATTAACCTTAACTTATCAATGATGAACTAAGCTAACATAACAAAGAGATAATAACTATACTTCATTATCAACTATAAACCAGAGAAAGTTACAATCATCTAATTGTATTCATGGCATATAGTTATTACTTCGTATTGCCATTTTAATCCATCATGCTTGTTCATTGAGAAGGCATGTGTGATGCGACTCCTCCACATGCATGTGGGCCTAAAAATACAATTATGCATTCCAATCAAATTAAACTGTGTAGTTTTGTTGAAACTGTTGGTCAAATTGAGCTATCGAACAAAGATCAATTTCAGATACAAATGAAGTTGCTTGTTGTTTGTTTTGCTGAAATTGTTGATCAAATTGAGATGCAAAGCAAAGACCTATCTTGATGTTTGTAAATACTTGTAAATACATAGAGAATAGGTGCTTTTGTAAAGCTTTGAGGACTTAAATCTATATATCACATTGACAATATGCAAGAAGATAAATCTGATTCTGATTCAAGATGAAAAAAAACTAGCATTCATTTACATCACGTTTGGTACCCAAAACTTTATAGGCACAGGTAGAAACAATGGGGCTTGTACAAATTTTGTATTTGGAATGCTGCAACAGTAATACATCATTTTTATATTCCTGTTAAGTCACTCTGTCTATCAATCCGTAAAGTATTTATTGCATGTTACTATAATTATGTGTCACTCATGTCTTTATAGCATGCAGTTTGTTGTAATCCATCTGTGAATAGAATCTCTTCGTTTTCACCGTGCCACGATGACCATCCAAAAATGTGAACAAAACTGGAACGCGAATCTGCATTTTCGTCGTGCCAAGATGACCGTCCAAAAATCTTTTTCCTTGCTCAATCGCAGAGGAGAGGTTCATGTTATTAAAATTAACATTGTATTACATTTACACTGAGCTCTTAAGACACCAGACCAAAAATAAAAATTATAAATCTTAGTGAAATTAAACGATTTTAAAAACTTACAAACCAACAAATAAATATTGCAACACAGGGACACATTTATGCCAACAAATAAATATTACAACACAGAAGCGCATTTGCATGAACTGAAAATGTCATTTAGAAATGTAGTTCGTCTTATTTTTACTCCTTGGAGAGTCGACCATTTGTTCTTTACTTTGGGTAGAGAGCATTTGTTCTTTGTTCTGTTCAGTCATCACAAAGCCCAGAGAGCATTTGTTCTTTGTTCTGCTCTGTCATAACATACCCCATTTCAACTTCAAAGAAGACGACGGGCTCTAGAGCTTTGAAGAAGAGGAGCAACTGAACAGGCGTATGTCGACGACATTCATGGTGACCATCTCTAGAAGCCCTTCAGGTGCACGGTTGCATTTGGTGACAACAACCAAATTTCGTTCGCCATGCTCGTCCACATACTTGGACCTTTCGACTAAATCACAGGTTTCAATCTAGTATATTTGTATGGAGTTCATGTAGTTTAGGGTTTCTCTTATTAACTTATTGGATTTAGTATTTTTGAACAAGTTTATAAATCCTCTGTTTATAAATTGTTTTGAAAAAATTGTGAAGCCTTGCTAGGTTTATATGTTTATTAGTCGTTTAGAAAATTGGCTTTGGCCCTTGAATATTTTCAAAGAATTCTAATCCTAATTTCTGTCATTATGAACATTTTTCCTACGTTTATAAATTGTTTTGGAAGAATTTTCAAGTCCTTCTCTATTTATAAATCTATCGTTTAAATTGCTATGTATCTACTGGCTAACAAATCATGATTTTTCATCAGATTTTTAATAACTAAGGACTAACAACTCATGATTTCTCATCTCATTCTTATGAAAGAAGTACTTTAGCCTGGTTCTTACAAACGGAGAACATAAGTAGTATTTGGTTCTTACAAATAGAGAACATAAGGAAAAGAAATTTAGAAAGCATGTATATGTTGGTATACGACCAAAGTCCCACATTGACTAGAAGTGGGGAGGATCATGGGTATATAAGGATGGACAAATATCTCCATTGGTATGAGGCCTTTTGCGGTAAAGCCAAAAAACAAATCCATGAGGGCTTAGGCCCAAAGTGGACAATATCATACCATTGTGGAGATATGTGGTGTCCAGAGTCCTAACAAGTGGTATCAGAGCCATGCTCCGAAGTTAGCAAAGTGGATGAATCCTCGGAATGCCGAACAAAGGTGGTGGGCCCCGATAATATCACGATGGGATCTGTGGATGAGCTCGGTTAGACAAGCGGTGTGCTCTGGATTCTTCATGGACGTGTCCTGGTCCCAACACAGTGAAAAGGAGTTGACCTGGGATAGAGCAAGCTCTCAAGGCAGGTGGTGGTTCCATGTAAGGCGTGTGCTTCCAACGCATTGGAGCGGAGAATCCTGATTGGTAGAGAGTGGACAGATGGATAATTGTTTGAGGGGAGGCTCGATGGTCCTTTGTTCGAGGGGAGGATTGTTGGTATACGACCAAAGTCCCACATTGACTAGAAGTGGGGAGGATCATGGGTATATAAGGATGGACAAATATCTCCATTGGTATGAGCCCTTTTGGGGTAAAGCCCAAAAACAAATCCATGAGGGCTTAGGCCCAAAGTGGACAATATCATACCATTATGGAGATATGTGGTGTCCAGAGTCCTAACAGTATAGGCATACCAAGTAGGCCTTGTCCACTTCCAAACAAGAAATGGTGGAGAAGAGTTTAGTATTGCCCAAAAGAAAAATAAATTTGGAAAGCAGGTACAGGCATACCAAGCAATGCATACACAGGTAACAAATTTCACGCATGGTAAGCTATTGATAATGCATTCAATTGCAATACTGATTACTAATAATATCTGAAAAAAATGCAAAATTAAGTACTGATTACTAATAATATCTAAAAAACACAAAAAATGTCTAACAAAGAATAATACGGTTTGTTTCACACACTGTGAACAACAGCTGGATGTGGGCATCGCAACAACAGGATGCGCGCAGGGTTCAGTGAGTGATCGAACTCGGAACAATATCAGTTTAGTGAGTGATTGGACTGAGATCACTGAGATCACTTTAGTGAGTGATCTAGGTTCACTGAGTGACCGAGCAGGCTTCATTGTTCGAAAAAATTCCAATAATTCACAAAATTCCATTGAACCGATATAGAATTTTCTGACCCACTAAACTGATATAGATTTTTCTGAATTTTCTGAAGCAGTCAAGGAAATGTGTCAAGCGTAAAATAGAAGAGAAGACGCGTGGACGAGCCTTCAGAATATTGTGGCCAGAGTCTGTAAATCCGCGTGTATAGAAAACTTTGGTTACAATTTTTTTTGGGTGTAGATACGGCTCAGATCTCAACGCAATTCGATTGCAATAGTCCCTGTGAGCCCTTTGGGCAGGGACTAATAAGGTATTGAGGAAGGTATTAACACCTATATACCGAAATAAATGATTTATGTGAACATATATCGAAAAAAAATAAGAATCAATATATGTGCAAAGTACACTAATAGAATCAAAGTATATATATAGGAATTCATAACTATAACTCCAAAGCTAGCCGTCGTAAACTCAGTAAAAGTATTTAAATTAAAAATTAAAATAAAAAAAATGTTATTAATAAATATAAATCAAAGTGCCACGTTTAACACAATGATATTAGATAATTTCGACAAATGGTAACCATGCCTACATACTTTCACAGGTACACCACAGGGGTTTATGCTCGGACCACTTGTCCACAACGATGATCTAGATGTATGTCTGCTGTTATTTTTCCTGTTAAAGCTGGTAGATGATAGCCTGCCATGTTTCCTGATAAAGCTGGTAGATGATAGCCTGCCATGTTTCCTGATAAAGCTGATCGAAGGTGGAGCTCACCACTGGTTAGCTTTCTTGAGAACGTGGAGGTCATCACTGGCTAGCAACAAACCAAAGCTCGTCATTTCACTACCAATGGCACAGGCACTTCAAACCTGTTGGACATGGCATAAGCAACAGGTCACATATCCTCTTTCTCTTTTATGCCCCAAGGAAGTCGAGGAAAGTCGACAACTTATTTGCAAGTAAATCTCTAAGGTTTTTAAGATTTTTTATTTGGGTTCGAACATGTAAGAACGATCGAGTTTTGGATTATAGGATTTTGTTTAGGCTTTTGTGAATCCTCGATGTTGTTTTATAACTCAATTTTTGCTTTCAAAGCCACAAAATTTTGCTAAATATGGGATTTTCCTTGGTCTTGGCTTCGATTTCTTCTGTAATTTTTTGTTTTCTCTGGATTTCTAGGATCGTTATGATAATTTCTAAATTAAAGTTTTGAAATTCAAGATTGCAGTAGTATCTGTCTGTGCAGGCAGACATATTACTGTTTAATTTTGCCTTCGTAAGAGTGCCTTAATTTGAAAATCGAGATTTTTTAGAAATAAAAAAACAACTCAAGATTATTTTGGTGTGAGGCCAATGCTATTGCAGCGTTCTGAGAAAATTTGGTGGCATTTGTGAATACTTTGACTATTTAATTACTTAGTCTCACGTGAATTAGTAGCCTATGCGGCAAAAAAATCGTTAGATGGGCCAGAAAATATAAAAAAGGTACTTTTGAATGACGCAAGGAAGGCCAGCGATGTCTATTATGATTTCTTATAGCATGCCTTGTGCCTGTCAAATCTGATTCTGTGGACTTGTTTTTCCATTCATTTGTCGTTTGGAGCTCGAATCTTGTACGCGCAGAGAAGAATACAACCATGGATTATGCAACCGGATTTTGTTTCTTCTTTCATCTCTCTGCAAGTTATGCAATGTATGTTGTTTAATAACAACATATTTTGAATTGCAATTTACTAGAATATTGGCTCCGAAGTGTGATTGCTTGTTACCTACAGATTAAGAAGGGGTACTTACAAATTAAGAAGAGGAAAGAGTGAGACAATTTACTTTTTCTTTTGCCACGATGGAAGAAGATGCTCGGCTCGCGCAGACGACTTTGACAGGCATAAGCTGGAAGAAGATGATTGGCTCGCGTACACGACTTTGACAGGCATAAGCTGCTCAGTTCCCGTAGATGACCTTGACAGGCATTGACACGAATCCAGTTTGGCAATTGCATCTCCTAGATATGGAAGAAGCTGCTCGGTCCCAACAGAAGGCATCCAGTTTGGCCTTGCATAGTCTATAGAAAATGTAAGTAGCTTTAACGAAATAGAGAAGAAAACTAGTCATTCTGTAGCAAAACAATTATGCTACCATTGTTAAAATCCAAATCCTTGTTCACAATTATGCTACCGTTGTTAAAATCCAAATCCTTGTTCTTTCGAATAAAACTAAAAAATATATAGTGAAATGAGCATTACCTATCAGTTTTTTCTTGTTCTTACTTTCACAGGTAAAAAATACTACAGAACATTTACTTCTTACTTTCACAGGTAAAACGATAACAATTTTAAATTGCTGCAAGCAACAAGAAGAGTTCAGTATCGAAAGATACCATACTTGTTGCTCCCTAGATAAATGATATGTTTTCCCTTTCATATGCAGATTCCTGCTCACATGTCCTTATCCATGACTGCTATATCGTCTCAGGTGATGATATTGCCGCAAAAAACTCTCGTTTTTCTCTGCTCTTGGGGCGTGAAACGGGTTGTTCCGGGCTGTTGTCGTTGCCTTGCTGAAGCAAGGGCACAACGAGTTGTAGCGATATTATATATTCTAAGGTGAGATCCAAGATTGTTATGGTATGAAGACAGAGACCTGAGATTCTCAGCAATAAGGTATTAAACCCATCTCTGGAGATCCCAACGCCACATAAGTGTTATAAAGGCCCAAATGGCAATGTCGAAAAGATCCAGATGTCAAAGAGATCCAGACATCAAAAAGGGAGATCCATACGTCAAAAAGGGAAAGCTAGGAAAGGAAACATATTAAACTTACCATGTATGCTAGTGAAACAGAACTGGCATTTAATGTGCTATGCTAATACTAGCATTAATTTAGCTAGTATTTACTAGTTTGAAAATACGAAACAAATTACTAATTATAACATATGGTTTTGCTCTTCGGCCTCGGGAAGAGGCCAAATAAGAAGGAAAATAAATCTGTATTGAAAAACTTTGGATGGCGAATCGGTCTTTGTTGAGAAACTTTGGTTATATCGTGATCAGTGGAATTAACAAACAGGTGAACTAATGCTAAGATGAGCATAATCGATTACTATAGTCCCTAGCCATTGTTAGATGGCAGGGACTAATAAGATAACGACTTGGTGACCTTGTCCTTGATTGAAGACAAAAGCACATGCAAAATGTTGACGGAAAGAATTGGTAACATGCACTTCAATAGTTTAGGCTAATGACTACACCGAGAGGGCGTAAATCAGTGTAATGGTCTATTTTCATCAATTTAAATCACTTTTGTAATCAATCATATTTATAAGTATAATGTTGTATCATTAAATAATATTGTCACATCAATATAAAAGAACATTGTATTTACTTGGAAACTCTGTAAATTGTTTCATCTTTTTTAGTTTTTTATTAAATAGATTTATAGGGACCAATAAATCCAACCCCAAAAATAAATTTGTAAGATCTAACTTATTACAGGTTGTTATCAAATGCTAATTTCTCTTGGGATTTTAAGTTTAAGTTATACCAAATTTCAATGTGCATTGCCTTTTAATTTGGATGTGCTCACTTTTAAGTGCTTGTGATTTTGATTTTTTTCAGCATCGGGTAGCCAATTGTTAGCCCTAATTTTGTCAACAACAAAAATATACAATTTCTGGCAAAAATATTTGTAAGTGTGCGGAAATAAACATTTGTTTTAAAATAAAAAAATTTAGTCTTAGGTTCATTGCAGGGTCAAAGTATTTTTATTAAAGAGTTATTGGGGCGCAAATCAAAAAAGACAAGTCAACAACCAGTGCACAAATCATGAGCCCATCACATGAGTCAATCAAATAGGGCATTAAGCATCATGAAAGGGTCCACATGGAACGAGAGATACAATGAGAGGATCAGTGACTAAGCATCACAAAAGAGCCCACATGGAGGGAGAGATACATTGCACCAGGTAAGCATCACAAAAGAGCCCACATGGAGGGAGAGATACAGTGCATGGAAGGAGGGATACAATGAGAGGATCGAGCACTAAGCATCACAAAAAAGCCCACACATGGAGGGAAAGAGCCCACACATGGAAGGAGAGACAGTTGCTAACAAGAGTAAGACTACTTGCAAATCCATTCGAAACACCAACTCTCCAAATGTTTTATATATTTATATAAGGATTATATTCACCCCGTTCGTGGTATAAACTACCGAAATTTTTATATATTTATAGCAGGATTATATTCACCACGTCTAAATGTTTTATATATTTATGTAAGGATTATCTTCACCCCGTGCATGTGGTATAAACTACAATGCAAGACTAATAATAAAAAACACAACTTCGAAACGAAAACTAATGTGGCATACCCTGACGCCAAGTGCTAGTTTGCTAAGGAAACAAAATTCCAATCTCTACTGCCACGATGAACAGTAACTATTGAAGATACTATATACAATGACAATTGGCAAATTGGCGATTTTTTCATGGTTTTGTAGAATTTTTGGGTGGTTTCGTGGATTCGGGGTTGCCTGTCTATATTTGATTAGTTTGATGAGTCATTTTAAATGGAGGTCATTTTATTAACATCCAGATGGATCTAGTCCGTAGATGATAAACGTGCAAAAGATAAATGTGGAATGAACAGTAAGTGTTAAAGTGCCAAGTGACTTCTCGTTGCATGAATATCAAGTGGGTTTATTTGCAGATGAAACCAAAACAATGCGAAAATGATGCGTGTCAAGAGAATGAACAGCCAAGGTTTGTAATAAAATGCCAAATGTCAATAACGATCCAAATGAATGAATAAAGGCAACAAATATCAAGTGCTCGTCCAATCTCTTACGTGCCCAGCCATTAACATGAAGGGTTTTCTGCAATTTCAGTATTTGATATTGCTGCTGGATATTGGGATGATCGAAATGGGGTTCTTTCATAAAATCATATACATATTTTGATCCATCTCTAGACCAGCTACAGTGTTTGCGCGTCCGGCCCGAGTTGGAATTTTCTATTTTATTAATACAGTAGTTTACTATTGAGATGGAAGAGTTAATCTTTCACAAGTGGCCCTACAGGGATGCCATTTTTTTAGGACTATTTGGAGGAAGTAAATATTTTTTTTTATCTTGACAGTTTTCTTGAATAATTGTAGTTATTTAAAGACAAAAATCCATTCAAAAATTCACTGGTTCCAAAACTACTTTGATTGTCGTGAGGCCAACAAATTTGAAACATCTTGTGAATTAGCTCCATTTGGTGAGAATATGCTGGGATCACTTCCCGAGAAGGATATAGTTGGATCATTACTTGGGACCATATAAATTAATGAATGGCAGAATCTCAATAAAAGGGGGATCGAATCAACATTTTCAAAGGACAAAATTTCGTTTTTAACATATTTTGGACAACCCCAGAACAAATGGTAGATGACAGCTATGAGGATCATCCTAAATCCAAGAAGATCACACCCAGCCTTTCAGGAGAGATCAACAATTAGGAACGATCAATCCCAAATGTCCAGTAGACAACTTTAATATGTGGCAATTCTGGAGTACGTCAGTGCCAAATTCGAAGGAAAAGGGTGCCTTTTTGAAAGACAACTCGCAGTTTTCTAGGAGCAGAATCAGTGATCCAGTTTTGCTGACAGATTTCAAGAAGATTTCGAGAGAATTTCCAATTATACAATTACACAGATGGAAAAATGTTTGAAGACTAAGAAGACTTTTTCTAATTGAAAACATTTTCTTTTGACATCGAAAACTTTGATTTGTTTTGAAACGTTCCATTATTAGTCCCTGCCCCTCCATGGCAGTGGACTATTGTAATCGGTTTTGTTAGTCGTAATTAGTTCTGCACAGAACCCAAGATAGAAACAGAGTACATAATCTAAACTTTTGATTTTATATTCAATAAACAACTTTTTTCCAACCACTAAAAAATTCCCTACTGTTATTTCAACCACTAAAAAATTTAGAGATCTTATTTGGCCTCATATCGAGGCAAGATCTCGAAAAACTTAGGATAAAAGATCTTATTTGGCCTCATATCGAGGCAAGATCTCATAAAACTTAGGATAAAACTGTCCATTCAATGCATTTACTTCATTCATATCACCTAAATGGAAAATGCATTAGTTAATAAACATTAGATGTTTGGTGCTTAAGTAATTGATAATGTATACTTTACTAATATATCACATTACACTCAAACATATGGACACGCAAAAAGACGGCTACAGATGGCTGTGTGCATGTTCTCGTTGGCTACAGATGGTTTTGTGCATGTCTTCTTGTGTTGTCTACCGAACGGGACAACAACATAATCTTAACCTTTGTTAAAGAGCTTAAATTCCAGTGGGCACCAATCAACTTCATCTTCTTCATCTCATCCAGACCCTGCCCTCTTAGCTTACAGTCCCGCCTCCGGAACAATGGTAGAACTGGTCCATATCCAAGCAGAAGCAGTAGGAAGCCTCTGTGCTAAAGTGGAAACAACAGGTAAACAACAAACGTAACATTTTTTAAGTGCTTCGGATGCACTTATATGCCTTTCTATAAGTTCTTCGTCTATATTTCATGGTATAGAAATTGATTAAATATATAAACATACATGTAGCTACAGACAGGTATAGAGTCTGCATCCGGGCTCTATCTGCATCACCATATATAGGTAAACTTACTACATATACAGGTAAACTTACTATTATTTTTTTATTGCATCACCATATAGGAAATCTTGATTATTTTCATAATAGCCAACTCATTAAGGATTCAGGTAGATATATGAATAATCGAAATTCATATTTCGTAACTGTAGGGTTCAAAAGGAGGAATTCAGATTTCCTAAAAGTTGTAGTGTATATTAAAAATAGGAAACAACTTGTACTGTAACCTGCAACCTATATTGAGAATAGGCAACAAAAGTATTACATACTTAATAATCAAACAAAAAGCAGAAATTCTAAGTAGTTTACCACGTAACAAAGCGCTCAAATGTGTCAATAAAAAGGTAATTTTTTTGGAATTTTACCCGAGGAAAACTAATTTGTATTTGAATATCTTAAGAAAAAACAAACACACAGAATACTTTCCTTCAACAACAAATCACATGAGTGTCTAATCCTGCTACAAGATTAGAATGAAAATCTGGGCCAATATTACAATTTACAGTTACAGCATAGTGATAAATGTGAAGTCTATCCCAGAATGTGGACATATAAAGGTTATGTTTATAATGCATTTAATTCCAGTATGCATAACTGAATCAATAACCCAACATGGAAGGCAATACTTTGGGGAGAAACAATACCATCCTTATTCTTATCATACTTTTCCATCTGGTGCATTATATCCCTAAGAGCTTGTTTGACATGCCAATATTTAAGCAACTCCCGCAGACTCAGAAACCCATTGGCAAGGTTGACATCCACTTTAGGAAACAATGTAATTAACCTGTAGGAGACATTAAAGTGATCATCTTCATTGACATAATCCTATGCATTCATGTAATCTTCCCATTTCGGCTGAGACTCGGCTGCAGGAGCCAACTTATGCTCCCACTGTTGTTGCTCTAGATAATGCCTTTCCCATTCTCTGTCATCCCTGCGACATTCAATTTCTATGATCAAGGAATTTCCCTTGCAGATGACGGTGGGCTAACTCGTATCTTTCAACAATGGTTATCTCTCCAACGACTGACCCATATTCCAGAAGATGCATTGATTGATCGAATTGATTGTTTCACTCGATAATAGATTCCGAGAAAATTCTATCCACCTGTTTCAACGACCTATATTTGGCCTTCATCGAACGTGACAGAGAAGCCTCCCAATCTGGACATTTGGTATGCATGCACCCCAGATCCGGAAGAAGGCATGTGAAGGCATTTGATATGCATGTAGGTTAGCGCTCTTGGCATGAGAGATACGTGGCTGTGTTAAGGCCTTTTTATAAAACACGTGTATCAGTGACCATTTCATGCATTGATATAACGTTGGTTAGATATAACATGGCCTAGACTATGTGTAATCTTGTTCATTATTATTCATAGCGATAGGCAATATGATAAAGTTAATGAGAGTGCAGTATAATTCGATATATAGGACAACAGATACACCAACGGCTAACGCAGGCAACCATGTTATAAAACCACTAAATAATGCCATGGCGAATTGCACTGGGCGCGAAATGCGATGGTTCCTGTGGCAACCCAAATGGCAACAGATTGGATACCATAAAGTTGTCGCGCATAAGACAAGCGCTGGAGTATGTAAATAGCAAGCCCGTGGCAAGCGAAAGGGTATAACAAGTACGACGATGACACATACACAAAAGGTGGTTTACAGGCCGTTATCCATTTTCCCGAAAACAAACTTAATTGTGCAGGTTTTAGAAAGTAACGCCCCCTTAAATCATGTCTTTGGCATAATTTCCTAGCTTTCAATGAAAATTACATGCAACAATTATTGAACGTATACGTAACTCTAAATGTTTCAAGGAAATGACATATAACGTTGGATCAAAATAAAGTACATTGTTAAGGATTCTCTTGAGGGGCCACTGTAAGGGACCCGTGGAAGACTAACGATTAGAGACTGTAACAAACTTCAGAGATCAAGATGAGTTGACACTCGATGATATTTCAAACGTTCATACAATGGTGATAGGAGTCGCACAAAGCTTTCCATTTGTTTTTTTTCGTAAGGAAACCTTTCAAAGGGATTGAAAAATTGAATAATTGATCCGATACTTGTCACTTAGTTTATTAGAGTGTATAACGAGCTTTAGTACTAAACACGTGATCCTGAACAGGATTAGCAGTTTGTTAACTATGTTGACCATGTCATAAGCTATGTTGAATAATAATATTTCGCAACTGGCCATTTGCATGTTATAAGTTTTAGGGACATTTGAACCAATCTATGAAATGACATAAATTCACGACTATGTTACACGCCTGGATAACAAAGAACTCAATTTATCGACCATGATAACGTTTTCTTAGTAACACGTAAATCATGTTCTGGTAATGAAACTAACCACTCTTGTCTTACCATAATTACTCATTTCTTAGTAACACGTACATCATGTTCTGGTAATGAAACTAACCACTCTTGTCTTACTATAATTACGCATTAAGTAAAAGCATGTACGCACTGTCTACTATCAAGAGCGTACTAATATAACCCATTAATTTCTATTCGTAAAGAGCTGCTAGCCAGAAATCAAGCTATTACGTGTTATTGAATTAACTGTAAAACAGATTACTTAAAGAACGAGAAGAATATTTAATCACCTGAAAAGTCACATGCATCACTATTCCTTACAATGTAAATCATGGAAACAATAAGAATTTACAACCTGGAATCAATACCTGATGACTCGCATAAAACATAAACAATACCATGTTAATATTCTGATGGTTGATGGCGTCTGCGAGGGCAGCATTTCTTCCCAAGGATCTCTCTGCGGGATTGGGACTGCATGCATGCAGAAGAACTGTTCCTATAAGGGCCTTTAAATTGCACTGTACTATTCCTCTACAGGAAACTCCAGCTGCCTCAAAAGTAACTTGTAAATCCTTCCAGGTTAAGACATTGTAAAGCCTTCCACAGGCAGGGACTTGCTGCGATGCAGCTTCCCTTGTTGGACTTTGTAATTAATGTTGTGCAGGTTGGAATTTTAAAATTTTTATGTAACCTTCATTCATAATGAGGTTTTAAATTAAAAAAAAAAATAGTTTTTTACGGTCCATATTTATTTGAAAACGTGATTAATATATTTGTTGGCATTAATATCCCGTGGACAAGTTCTATCACCGTTGGCATTAATACCTTACTGAAGGACAGATTACAACACCTTTTGGAAAATTAACATTGCTCTCCTCGGCTTCCAACACCTTCAAAATTATATACTTTTGCATCGCAGAGAAATTTGGGTGCAATATCTGCCACTTTTGAGATTATGGTTAAGTCACATCGGATGATGAAAAATCCCATTGGCCAAAGAATGTGATCCACGCCAATCATGAAAAGATCCAATCAAGCCTCTAACATCGATATCAAGTAAAGTATTCCAAGAGTTTGGAGGAATTATATTCAACACCCAAACTAGTTTTGTGCTTAAACCAGTACTAAATCTGCAATAGAAAGAGATAACATCCATTACATTTCGAATATCATATTTACTAACATTCATAAGTGTCCAATATTCATTGACTTCCCTCTATCAAAATGTTGTGTCTATACTAAATTTTCAGCAATGATCCCTATTTTCTCATGTCATTTAGGGAAGATTGATAAACACTTCGACAATGGAGGAAGTTGTTGAATGTACTCTGCTTCTGGACTTAAATTTAGACAATTACTTAATGGTTTCTTCCATGATTGTTTTGGATCAGGATCCTGATCACATAAAACTAGGATTTTGTATTTTTCTTTCTCTAGTTGGCATGCCTTATCTCTTGGCTTGAACCAAATTGCTATTTGAACTTGACAAAAAATAATATTCCCACACATTCAAGTTATTAGACATCAACTTCTCCTATTGATGGAGATAATCTTTATCCTTCCCGTAAGTAGGAGGTGCGAAATAAACAAAGTAACCACTAGCTCTCAAAAGGTGATCCACTTCTTTTAGCAGAACACCATCATTTTCATGCCAATCGACACCACAATGTGAATAATGGACCATTTCAAATGAATTTCTTAGATAAGTTAGTTGTGTTGTAACAATAACTGTAATCATCGCACCAATTCCTTGTTCAAGAGCAAAGTGAATCTGATTTTCGTGCCCATGCTTTGGAGAAAATGGCATTGTCTGTATACCTAGTGGAAGTAGATAAGCTGGAAAACTTGCAAAACCACGACCAACATCAAGAACTTGCACCACTCATGTCGATCGTAAATCCCCTATTCCATTAGTTATCATGTTTCCCAATGTTTGGATTTACTCTGAAGCTCCATGCTTGAAATGAGTACCACCACCTGGGAACCACCATAGTTTAGCTTGCTTATGCACCCAATTTTGCCCACCTTTGGCTTTCTGCTAGATTTGAGTGGTTCATATTGCTTCACCACACATAATATTTAGTGATTGGAGATTTCATTGGGATCTTGTATTCTTTTGGAGGAGGTATTAAACAGAAAGGTTGTTCCTCAAGTGGAGAGGACAAATTTCTTTAGAAATTCACTCTTTGAGAATAATTCAAAATTTTCAAAGTGTTGATATACTTTAAATCATGACAAGGAACGTAGTCAGTATAATTCAATGACGAAACATTCGTTCCTTCTATAGGTATCTTTATCACATTAGCTTTAATATTGAGAAACACCTTATTACTTAACCACTGCTTTCCAGTTGAGACCAATGGTGCTTGCATATACATCACGTGCTTGGTGCCAAATAATGTTCCAACAAAAAAGGTAACTATCATCAATGTGAAATCCAGCATGACCGTCTTCCTTGATTGTACATCGAACATGGAGGAAAGTGAAAAGCCCATATTTAGATGAAAACTTTAACAAGATGAAACATGTTAGCTAGCCATGTATACACCCATCTTTTCAGTGTTTTTCACCATATCACACACAAATATATCCGACAAATTCAGTTGAGGGCAACTGAATTAGTGAAATCCCTTCAAAACAAGTCAAATGGCCTTCAAACATGCAAAGTTGAAAATAAATGGTAATACATTACGAATATATCATAAACCATTAACAATCAAGGAATTCATTAGAAATTTGTATGATAATTTTCATTCGAAGTTGGTTAAGGAAGATTATTCTTCCTCTCCAAATTAGTCTTCTACTTTCTTTCTCAAAATAAAAGTAAAATGTATTAAGAAATTATATATATATATATATATCCACACACACACACACATGAAAACCAACATTGTTTCCATGTTTATACAAAAAATTCAGGTTGAAAGCCAAGAGTTCTTGGTAGCCTAGATTTTATTTTCCCTATTCTAATCCCATTTTCCTTTTATTCCTCTTTTCTCTTTTGAAAATAATGCAGCTACGAAATTGTCAACAATCTAGAGCTCTAATAGGATTCTGCCAATGAATTAGTAGATTGCAACCAAGGCAAACGAAAATTATGGAAAAACAACTCCAATGAACATTGCAGCTAAAGCAACTTGAAAACCTATAAAGGAAAAATCAAAATCAGTAAGATAAAGAATCAAAGGTATGTAAATATTAAGTTATGTTAGGATATTCCGACATACAGGAAATAGTTAAGTACAATTTGGTCTAGTATAGAGTTAGGTATAGAGTTAGGTAAAGTGTGTTTCTTTACCATGTACATTTTGTAACTTACAATCTGACGGTCACAATATGTAGTGATCCGACCGTTCATTCTCTCCTCGGTATTACCGACACTTGATCGGTGGCTTAAAACCAATTGGTCCATGATCTCTATTTAAAGAGCATGGAGGGTCATTTTTAGGGTAATATGTCTATGAGAGAAGCATATGTAAATTTTCATTCTTTTATTAATAAATTGCCTGAAATGGCCGCGTTGTCTCAGGATGTGGACTGTTTCCCTCTTTGAGGGTTTTAACCACGTCAAAATATTGGTGTATTGATCTATGATCTTTTTGTGAGCGTTGTCCTTTGGTGTTCTATCTGAGGAACTTACCCTGTAAATTCCTACATGGTATCAGAGCTATTTGAGGGTCGCGTCTGTTGGTGATCCAAATCTGAAGCCGGTAGAACTGCATTCGATTACCATTTCCTCGATCTACTGTTTCTGACTACTTTTGGGCCAATAGGACTGCTCTGTTGTGTCAGGAGCATCTGTTCCAGTGAGGAACCCCTTTCGTTTCATGCGAAAAGGTTTCCAGTAGCCCCAGCATCGTCATTTTTAAGATCTGGAGGTATAGAGTGTTTATTTGCAGTTTACAATTATTTTCTCTCTGTTTATTTCGGTTTTGGTTTATTTAGATTTTTTTATTACCAGATCTATACCTTTCATTTCTGCGTATGCTCTTTGCCCTGCGACTCTGGGCGATCTGGGCAAATCAGAAATAGAAAGGAAGGATTTTTCTCATGCGTATGCTCTTTTCCGCTGCACCTTAGTGTGATCTCGGAAAATCAAAAACATTGAGGAAAATATTTATTTTCCGGCTAAAGCTAACTTTGAGCCGCAAGGTTCATTTTTGAAAATATTTAGTTTTTTGGCTAAAGCTAACTTCGAGCTGCAAGGTTCGTTTTTTTGTATGTCCGTGTTGGGTTTTGTGTTTTTTGTTTTGTAGGGAAAAAGAGCCTTCTCAAAGCAAGCACACAACCCAAAGCATCAACCCCCCCCCTCTCTCTCTCTCTCAAACTTTTTGTATAGCTCACTTGGTGCAAAGCTAATTTATGAGAGTAGAGGTCTTGGGTTCAAGTCTCCATTTTTTGGGGCGGATTTTTTCATTTCCGCACATTCCTGCACTTCGTCGGCGACTTCATCAATTTTTTTTCAAAAAGCCATAACTTCTTCATCCGGAAGTCGTTTTCAGAACCTTTTTTTTTGAAACGACCTAATTTTTCGAGATCTTTCGATTGGTACACATAGTTTCAGCATCTATAGCTTCAGTTTCTGTTAAAAATGGAAAGTCCATACCAAGTCATTCTTGATAGCACTAACTACTTCCAATGGTGGTCCTATATTGTGGATTTACTTAGAAGTAAAGGTCTTTACAGATTAGCCACAGGCCAAGACACCAAACCGAAAGATGAAGATAAGGCAGCTAAAATGGGAAAATAGGCAAGACCAAGCACGTGGGTTGATAGGGATGTCTATTTCTCCAGATCTTAGACTCCATATTGCAGAACTTGATACTCCTGATGAAGCACTGCAACAAATTACTAAAGCCTTTGGAATTAAAAATGAACTTAAAGCCCATCAACTTGAAAATGAATTGCTTACATTGGACCCCAATAATTTTTCTTGCATTGAAGATTTTTTGTCCAAGTTCAAGACCCTTAGACTTCTCTTGGAAGGTGTTAAGGTTAAGAAAGAAGATAGTAGCCTTATCTACTCCATTCTTACTAAGTTGGGACCAGCCTATTCTGTGTTTGTTTCCACCTTCCATTCTACAAGAGAAGCCTTCATTTCTCAAGGACAAACCTACAAGTCCCCTTCCTTCGATTCCTTTTGTGATTCTTTAATAAGGGAGCAAGAAAAACTCTTACACCTTGGTCTTGTTCATCTTGGAAACTCTTCTAAGAAAGCATTAGCTGCCCAGCAACAACTAGATCCAAAGAATCCTAAGAAGTTGTATCCTAAAAAGAATGGTCCTAAACCAAACAAGGGTCCTAAGCAATTTCAGCCTCAAAATGAAAAATCATTTCAACAAAACGATAAGAAAAATAAAAACAAAGGGAAGAAGACTGATAGACATTGCAACTTTTGTAATTGAGATGACCACTTAGAATCCAAATGCTTTAAGAAGATGGAAGCCTTGGAAGCAGCAATGAAGAAGCATAACATCCATTTGGAGCAATCTTCAACTTCAACTTCATCTTCAGGAATGGCACTTTCTGCATGTGGTTGTCAAGCATCTCAGTCTGGCTATGCACTAAATGTATATTCTTCTTCTCATTCTCATGAGTGGCTCATTGATTCTTGAGCTTCTTATCACATGGCCAAAAACAAAGCCATGTTTTCTTCTTTAAATGATTGTAACACCAAAAATATATATGTTGGTGATGATAGATCTCTCAGTGTTGTAGGGACTGGAACTGTTCATCTAGACAATGGTCAGTTTAATGATGTATTATGTGTTCCAACCTTATCCTGCAACCTTCTATTCGTATATCAGATAACCCATTCAGGTGAAGGTAAAATCATTGAATTTTCACCTCACGATGTTGTAATTAAGGACCTAAGAGATCCTAGATAGATTTTAGCTACTGGCATTGTTGATGATTCTACAAGGTTGTATAAGTTTCACAACTTTGGGTCATCAAATCTTCCCTCAATATTTGTTGCTCATAATGATGAAGTGAGCAAACTTTGGCATGAGCGATTTGGTCACTTAAGCTATCGCTCTCTTCAGAATCTATGTAAAGAAAATATGGTGACAGGTCTTCCCATGGTATCTTGCAGAGATGGTGTTTGTTCCGGATGTGTACTCAGAAAACATCATCGTGATATTTTTGAAAAACATGCCTCTTGGCATGCCTCAGCCCCTTTACAGCTCGTGCATAGTGATTTATGTGGTCCACTTCCAGTTGCTTCATTCTCTGGCTACAAGTATTTCTTAACTTTCATTGATGATTTCTCCAGACGCACTTGGGTATACTTCTTAAAACTCAAGAGTGAAGTATTTAACATGTTCTTGGCCTTTAAGACCTTTGTTGAAAAACAATCTGGACATCAAATTCTTAAGCTAAGATCTGATAATGGCGGAGAATATGTTAAAAATACATTCATCAACTTTTGCACTGAGAATGGAATTCAAATGCAACATATTGTTCCATATACTCCACAACAAAATGGTGTAGCTAAAAGGAAGAATCGCACCTTAAAGGAAATGACTAATTGTATGCTTCAATCTAAAGGACTTAGTCTTAATTATTGGGCAGAAGCAATTAACTGTGCAAATTACATAATAAATCGCACTCCTACTAAGGTTTTAAAGAATATCACTCCAGAAGAAGCATGGAGCTCAAACAAACCAGATGTAAGTCACTTTCGTGTTCTTGGAAGTGAAGCATGGGCCCATATTCCAGATGAGAAACATAAAGCTTTAGAACCAAAGAGTGAAAAATGTATTTTTGTTGGATATTCTGAAGATGTCAAAGGATGTAGAATTATTCCACTTAAGTCCAAAAATGTTATCATTAGACGAGATGTAAAGTTTGATGAAAATATATCAGCCTGCGAGCCTAGTTGAACGGATGTGCCACCTCTCCCTATCTTTTCTACTTTTGAAAGTATTTCTTCTTCCAATGATGAAAGTGAGGATGAAAATCCTCCCCCACCTTCTCAGGATCCTCCTTCAGCTCCTAAGCTTCCAAAATGGGTCCGTGCTACTCAGGATGCAACAGGTGATCTTGCCGGTGATCCTACAGATCAGTGACGTACATGTTCTCAGTTCAAGAGAGCCTCTTCTTTACTGGCTCAAGCTTCAGTGAATTATGATCCTGACACCTTTGCAGAAGCTTCAGGCCATCCAGATTGGGAAGCAGCTATGAATGAAGAATATCATTCATTATTGGCAAATGATACATGGGATCTTGTTCCTCTACCAAAGGGACGAAAACTTTTTAGATGCAAACGGGTTTACAGAACCAAGTATGGACCAGATGGGAAAGTTGATAAACATAAAGCTCGTCTTGTTTCTAAGGTTTTTTCACAAGTTGAAGGCGTTGGCTATACTGAAACCTTCTCCCCTATTGCCAAAATGAACTCTATCCGCCTTGTTCTTTCCCTTGCCACTTCTTTCAAATAGTGTTGGACACCTAATCCTAAAGGGTTAGCGTGGAAGTTGAATGGACAAAGCAGTCCAAGAGACCTTGGGATCTGAATCCCAAGAGTCACCTATTGTACTATAAATGTGTATCTTATGTTAATAAAAATGCAATCACTGATTTATCTTTCCATCTGTTTCGCTGTCCATGTGAGTTTAACATGGTATCAGAGCCACTTGTTTTCTGTGGCCTGTTATGTGCATGTCAGTCCTGGCCCTTTGTCTGCATAAACGCATCTGTCCACAATATTCTCTGCGCATATGCCTGACATAGCGCTGCCACTGCTGAAGACTGCGCCCTCTGTCCTGACATGGAGACTGCGCCCTCAGAGCATGAATAATTGGTATGCGTTTTGATATTGAATGTATTTCCTGAGCTATGAACGTTGATGCGTTTCAGATTGATATTGAACGCCCTGCGCTCTCTGACTGCCAGAGACTGCGCCCTCCCTTTCCGCTGGTCTTTTTTTTGAAACACTAATTGCATATTCTACATCACCTGAAGGCCATGACCTGCATTTGATGCGAAAGCTCTTTTAGGGATATAGCTATGCAAACTATAGGTGAACGCCATCGACCCGTTCGTGGACTATCGAACTGTCTCAGATCCAAAATAGCGCCCTTTTCATTCAAGACGCTGCTGCCTTTTTCCCCAGAGATCTCACAGTTCGAAGAGTCTTTTTCATTGTTGAACTGAAAGTTCCACAGCAGTCTTTTTCATTGTTCCGCAGCGAGGTGGTATTGGACAGCGAGGAGAAGAGCAGTGACATGAAGCATCTGGCTGGTTGAAGCAACGCAAGAAGACTGCGTTCAAGATTCTGCGTTTTTGTAATGGTGGCATAACCTACAACTGTCGAAAAACAAATCCCATAGATCGGGCCTGTTTGTGGAGATGCGGAGTAATGCGAGTTGTGTATGCTTTCTTGCCTGAGTTTTTGTATGCTTTTGGGCCTGTTTGTTGATGAGACCACCTAACGCCCTCTCGTTGGCATTTTAAAACTTCTATGGTATCATGTATTCCCTGATGGTGTTTTGAGGCTGTGGTGTGATGCCTGACGGTGTTTTGAGGCTTGTTTACGTTTGTAATGTGCTAGCAGCGGAAAAAGTTATTGTATGACTCATATTATAGTATAAAATATTATGCTTGGAGCGGAGTTTTTGCATTGATATATATTATGCTTTAACAGTTTTTGCACTGATATATATCGAAGTGATATATGTTGAAGAGATACCTTGATGCGTTGATGAGTTGAAGCTATCGTAACCTGTGCCAACGCCGAACCAGCCTGTAGTCTTCAGCGGCTCAATCTATACGGCGTTTCTCACTCCCCAGGGAAGATTTCTGTATGACTTGTTCGTTTATCGCCCCATCCGGACCGAGGAAAAGCTCGACGGGACCGGCTCTGGCTCGGGCGGAGATCCACATCAACCTGCCCTGCTCGCTGACGTCGACATTCATTTCCTATATGAGCTTCTGAGTCAAACCCACACAATTCGACGAGTCTAACTGCAACATTGACAACGCTTCCACTCTGAATACCTGTCTATTGAATGAGTCGGCATATTAACGGTGGTATTGAAGCGCATGCTTGTGTATCTATTGCATCCATAAAGCTGTGGTATAGCTGTGGTATAGCTGCGTTTTGCATAGCTGTGGTATAGCTGCGTTTTGCATAGCTGTGGTAAAGCTGTGGTGACAGATGTGGGATCGACGCAGAAGGAGAGACAGAGGTCACAATGTGCGGATTCTGATGGCCGAGACATCATCTGCAGAGTCTGAAGGGCGCAAATAATCTTTTGGAGGCTGAGACTGGAATAGTGCATTCACTGCTAGAGTTTCTGTACTTCAGAACTGTAGATTCCCATTTACGCAAATATATGTATGAAATAAATATATTTTGACATATGCTGAACTCACAGTAACCAGGGTGGATGCCTCCACGATACATAAGATAGGAGGCTCTTCCTGGGGAATCGGCGCCTTGCTCCTCATGCTCATTATCATCATACTGTGCAATTCAAATGGAAAAGATGCGTAGATGGTTTGCAGCAAATACAGATGAGATGACAGTGCAGTTCAAATGAAAAAGATGGGTAGATGGTTGTGCAGAAAATACAGATGAAATGACAAAAAGGCAAGTGAAGTTTTGAGGGTTTGTCTTTCTTGGAAATTTCAAACTGAAAATCACAGCGATAAAAAAAAAAAAAAAAAAAAAAAAAAGTTGTGCTGTATGTAACATGGTATCCGGTAAATTTCCTTGTAATTTGTTAAAATTGACATGGTATTTGTTAATTTTGAATCAATGGGAGTTTGAGATAGCTGAGTTGGGGACGAGTTGATTGTTGGCCGGCCCTACTTTCTCTCTTCTGAAGGCGAACCGACTTCATTCAAAATTATTCAGAGACTCATACGTTTGAATACACAGTCCAATTACAAACTGCACTCGATTTGAAGACTTGACTGAGCGTATGCTGCATTATTTCATTCTTTGTGTGTCTGTTGCCTGAGCTTGGTGTTCTCTCAAGTCAGACCCTTGTATTGTGTATTGATTCATGTATTGGTGTTAATAGCTCAGTGCGTTGAATGACTGGTTCATTACCACGGTTTGTGACTGCGGTGAATGGTGTGAATACAATGTTAAATGGTCCTTCTGCAATAGTTATATGTTGAAAACTGTACATGGTTGCACACTAATCATTTGCTGCATATTTATAAAGAATATTGCTGGTTGTGATCAATTTTTTAAGGTGTAAATCAAACATTGAAGAAAAAATGGCCAGAACCAGTGAAGTATTACAGTTACTTAAAACTCTGATATTATCTACTGTTGATGACACATTACAAATCAGCAAAGGATCTCTCTCAGAAATTCAGACATGTCTACAAAATGCACAGGAAAAGATCGATTTTTTGCAGCTTGAATCACAGCTACAGCAAGAAGAGCTACATCAAAATAGACACCATTCTGAACCTGTTTCTGTTCAGAACATTGATACAACCACCCATCAGCAGCATGTTAATAATGTTACAGTTTATTCAAATAAAGCAGCAGCTGAACATGCAGATGCAGAAACTCAATCTGCACTTCCCAAGCCCATCATCAGACCTTGGGAACAGCTTGTCCACAACAAGCACAAAACTGGTCTTGGATATGACAAGGACTTGTCCTTTCATATTCCAGACTATGCCAAGCCCATTCAGTTTCAGAGTGCTGGATTCATTTATGACAGTTCACCTGCTTCTCATGACAGTTCAGCTTCAGCTGTTCCAGACTCTGCCCCTCTTCCACAGCAACAACAACAACAACAACAGATTGTGAAATGCCAACACTGTGATCGAGTTGGCCATTTGAAAGATCACTGTTTTGATCTTCATCCATGTAAGCATTGTCATAAAACCAGTCATTCTTCACACAGATGCTTCAGAAACAAACGTCCTGCAAGAACAAAGATTCATCTTGGATGGATCGCTTCTTGGCAATGGGCATCAACAGCCAAGAAGATATTCCAAACACATGTTAGAACTTGTTCCAGAGTATTGAACAGTGTTGCAGTTGAGTTTTCTCCATCTTCTCACCTTGTACCTGACAGGGGGGGAAATGATGGTCATCTACAAGCTTCAAAGTCACATCAAGCGAGCCTGAGCCACAACCTGCCACACCAGTTTCAGAGTTGCAGCCAGAGACAAAGATGCCCGTGAACACAGATTGAGAACACTTCCTCTAGCAGAAGACTCCAGCTTCTTGCCAGCTTTGGAAGAGTTCCAGGAATTGCATTAAGCATTTCGGAGTTGTTGGTTATCCTTAAACCATCACAGGTTGAGACTTCCCTTTTCAGGTTGAAGTTTTACCTTTTATGCGGGGTGAGACCTCCCTCTTATGGTTGAAGGTTTCCCTCTTTAAAACAATAGGATCACTTCCTCTAGCAGAAAATTTCAGTTTCTTGCCAGTTTTGGAAGAGTTCCGGGAACTGCACTAAGCGTTCCAGTGTTGGTGGTCATCCTTAAACCACCGCCCTTTTTTACCAACATTTCATAGAGCACATTCAGCCTAGTGCTGCCATGCATTTTTTGCACATGTTGTATTACAGCTCTCTTCTTGGACTCATACATAACCCTTCGGATTAAGGGGGGGAATGTTGGACACCTAATCCTAAAGGGTTAGCGTGGAAGTTGAATGGACAAAGCAGTCCAAGAGACCTTGGGATCTGAATCCCAAGAGTCACCTATTGTACTATAAATGTGTATCTTATGTTAATAAAAATGCAATCACTGATTTATCTTTCCATCTGTTTCGCTGTCCATGTGAGTTTAACAAATAGGAAGTCCATCAAATGGATGTTAAATCCGCCTTCTTGCATGGGGACTTGCATGAAGAAATCTATATGGAACAACCCACTGGCTTTATACAAACAGACTCCAACCTTGTATGTCGGCTTAAGAAATACGTTTATGGTCTCAAGCAAGCTCCTCGAGCTTGGTATGCCAAAATGGATAACTTTCTTTTAGAAAATGGCTTTTCTAGGTGTCATTCTGACAATACTGTCTACACCAAGAAAGTGGGCAAGTCCCTTATCATTATTGCTCTTTATGTTGATGATCTTATCCTGACTGGTAGTGATCCCAACCTTATAAACCATGTGAAGTCTAGCCTTAAAAGGAAGTTTGAAATGACAGACTTAGGACACTTACATTATTTTCTCGGTCTTCAAGTCTTGCAATCCAAGGAAGGTATTTCCATTTCTCAGTCCAAGTATGCCTATGATATTCTACGCCACTTTCACATGGAAGACTGTAAGCCAGCCCCTTCTCCCTTTAAGTCTGGAGTCAAACTTTCAGTCACTTGTACTTCTCCTGAAGTTGATGCTACCTTATATCGTCAACTTGTAGGAAAACTTTTGTATCTAACCCATACTCGTCCTGACCTTTCCTTTCATGTTGGCCTTGTTGCTCGGTTTATGCAAAACCCACATGAAAGTCATTGGAAAGCAGCTAAAAGAATACTTTGTTATGTTCGAGGTACAGTTCAGTTTGGGATTCATTACAGTGCTGAAACATCTCCTCTATTGGTTGGTTTCACTGATTCCCATTGGACTGGTGACCCTGATGATCAGAAGTCTACTGCAGGTTATGTGTTCACTCTTGGTTCAGGACCTATTACATGTGCTTGCAAGAAACAAGGTGCCATTTCTCTTTCTTCAGCAGAAGTAGAATATTGTGGTGCCATAGAAGCTAGTAAGGAAGCCTTGTGGCTTCGTCAGATCCTGTCAGAGTTTGGCTTTCAGCAGCAGCATCTGACTACACTTTGGTGTGATAATCAAAGTGCCATTCAGCTATGCAAAGATCCAGTCCAACATCAGCGCAGCAAACACATTGAACTGCACATGCACTTCATCAGAAAGCTCATTCACGACCATGTTCTTGAAGTGCAATATTTTTCAACAGATGATCAAGTTGCAGACATCTTTACAAAGGCTCTCACAGAGGCGAAGTTCACTAAACTTCGATTTATGGTTGGAGTTCAGTAAGTTGTCACTAAGGGGGGATAGGCTCTAGTGCCTCCTTCCTTCTTCTATTGTGTCATATTTGTAAATCCCTCAATCCTATCCGAAGTTGTTCTTAGGGGGGGATGTTAGGATATTCTGACACATAGGAAATAGTTAATTACAACTTGGTCTAGTATAGAGTTAGGTATAGAGTTAGGTAAAGTGTGTTTCTTTACCATGTACATTTTGTAACTTACAATCCAACGGTCACGATATGTAGTGATCTGACGGTTCATTCTCTCCTCGGTATTACCGACACTTGATCCGTGGCTTAACACCTGATTGGTCCATGATCTCTATTTAAAGAGCATGGAGGGTCATTTGTAGGGTAATCCATCTATGAGAGAAGCATATGTAAATTTTCATTCTTTTATTAATAAATTGCCTGAAGTGGCCGCGTTGGCTCAGGCCATGGGTTGTTTCCCTCTTTGAGGGTTTTAACCACGTCAAAATACTGGTGTATTGATCCATGATCTTTTTGTGAGCGGTTTCCTTTGGTGTTCTGTTTGAGGAACTTACCCTGTAAATTCGTACAAGTTATATAATAAAGGTATAACATTTGAATTACGAAATAAATGATGAGTAACCATTGCTACTGCCATACTAAATAATGATTACCCTTAATTATTCTCACACGACTTGGGTTTTAACAAAAGTATCAGTGTATTGTCAACGAAGTTGGGGTTTAACCGTGATATAAATAAAATATCTCCATCTCCTCTCCATTCATCAATCCTCTTCATGCCAAATCATTTCCATTTTACTAGGCCCTTTATTATTGTCGAGACCGCCCTCACCTAAACTCTATTTTCTAATTCATTCCATACTCAAATTTCTCTCACTCGTTAACCCTGTCAAAAGAGAAATTATGGGCTATACTTCTCTACCATGGGAGTTATTTTAAGGTTAGAGATGAATGGTATAAAGTTTATTGAGGGATATCCATAGGTCAAACAATTTTTTCACCACGGAAGGTGGCTAGAATTTGTAGAGAAAATCGATGGGCATGAGGAGGTAATAAAATATTTTGATAGGGCATATGACAAAATTGAAGAAGAAATTGGGGACATGAACCTAGTGTTAATCTAGTCTTTCGTAGCAGGAGCCATAATATTTCCAAGAATTGGAGAGAGATGGTTTAAGAACAGAAGAATTGAAGAAAAAATGGAGAGTTTTTCTCGAGAATCTAGGTATGGACATTTTTATGTTTAAAAAGGGACTACTAGCCATGACTTTGAAGAACAAATGAAGGCACCTTTTGCTAATAATTCAAAATTTTATAACTTGTGAAGGAAGATTCAGTAACATGTTATTTTATCAATCACATTTAATGATGAATTTTCTAGATGGAAATGAAATTCACCTATCATATTTCCTAATTCCAACTTTATGAAAGATGGTTGGTAATGTTCAAAGAAAAATAAAATCTATAGATAACGCTTTATACCATCATGGCATAGTGAAAATCTTGAATGAAGGAAGTCTGAGAAACATAGGAGACAATTCGGAAGATCTATTAGTTATAAATCATTTCAAGGAAGAAGAAATAGAAGAGCCTAGTGGTAAGACAAACAAAAGTAGAAGGAAGTTGCCAATGGAAAATAACTCACCTGCACAACAAGAGCCACATTTAGAGGATGAGTCTCCTCTTAGAGATATGTTAGTGAATCTTAAAAAGAAAAATCCTAAAAGAAAGAAAGCTAGCACTAAGGAAGAAAGTTGATCTAAAAAGAGAACAGAGCAGGAGAAATAGAGCATGGAAAAGTTAAGAAGCAATACCTTAGTACTAAATCACCATCTAAACCATCATCTACCATAATAAGAAGTTTAAGGCTCAATATAAGAAATGCATGAATAGCCTTGATAGTCCCCAAAATTGTTTTGATTTAGAGAAAGAAGAAATGGACACTAGAGTTTCATCATCACTAATTCCATCACCAGCAGTTCCATCATCACCTATTCCATCACCAGCTGAGGGTTTAGTTAGAATAACTTCAGAGATTGATCTTGTGCAACACAAAATTTATGACTATATAGAATCTTTGGAAAGAAGAGCTATAGGTAAAAATATTGCAACATCGTCGAACCAAGGAGAAAAAGAAGCAATCCATTCTAATATTTTAGGAGAGCTTCAAGTTCAAGACAACCTCAAGAAAGAAATTTATGAGTTGGAAATACTGAATAGACTTCTGATGAAGGAGAATGAAACAGAAAAGGAACAAAATAAAATCCATAAAACCCAGAATAAAAAACTCATACAACATCTTGGTCAAGGAAATTTTTAAGGATGGAAATTTATCTCAAAGATTAGAAACCTTGGCGAATCTTACTAATCTTTAATATGAAAACTATAAAATGATTAGTGATATTTTAGTAAAAATATTAAAACTTATAATCGTTTTATATAGTTTCTATAAAGATTTGGTGATTATTAAGGTAAAATAATTTTTTCTTATAAAATTTGCGCAAATCAGTTTTAAGAAAAAATGGGAATTGGTGAATCTTTTTTTTGGAAAAAGCATGGAAAATTAGCCTATTTTCCAATATTAGCCCCTAAAAGTTTCCTTGATGTTGGTTTGAGGTATAATAAAAACAAGCAATTGATAGCTCAAAACAATTTTCTTAAGAGGAAGATTATAGGCCTGCAACACAAAATTTTGATGAAGAAACTGAGGATGGCAGCCAGTGCTAAGAAATCAAGGAGAAGTAACTTTGATCTCCTTTCTCAAGTATCTGTGGAGGCCTAGTAACACAAAGGACTCAGAAATTTTTAAATTTTTCATGAGGACATGCAATGCCTTCTGTGTGGGGGAATGTTGAACACTAGAATTGTTTTTTTTTTTTTACAACTCTTTTTCACTCCACTCCTCCCTTTTTTATCTTCATAACTACAATTTGGGTATCAGTTTACAAGGTTGATAGCATAACGGGTTCATAATCATCTTCTATTTCATAAATATCAATTGCCTTTATTATTTAACTTAATATCTACTTGAGCTACTGAATTATAATGATTTTGCAGTTGATGTATGTTTCTGCAGCTAAGTCCAAGGTCTGATAGGTTGTGTAGTTTCAACCTAGAAATAGGTCATATGGGTAGTTTGAAATTGGCTGAGACAACAATAATTTCCTATTTTTAGAAGCTATATCGATAAAGAAGGCACTCTAGCAGCTTGGTCAAAGGATAAGTCAACCACCGTAGAAGGCGAATAAAGCAAGCAAGATGTATATTTTTCGCCTCATGATTTGTTGCGTTGATAGAAAATCTTGAGCATATCAAGACATCTTATCTTTTATAGTTAAATATAGCTAATGTCGATTAGAATAAGTGTACTTCTAAGAAACTGTTGGAAATACTAGGGGGGTATCAATATTTCTTTTTAATTTTTCCTTTTATCACCAAAAAATTTATATATGGAACACAGAAATAGATAGCTGGAATAAATGCTTTTATTAACACAAACAATGCAATGAAATAGATACAATATATAAATGGTTGCAATCATTTTCCAAGCACGAACTTGGACTTCTGTGAGGCTGCAACCTCCAGAGAACCAACTTTGTTTTGCCAAGGCAATAGTTCTGCACTTAGGAGCACCAACTCCCAAGGATTCGAATTGTTTCAGCTCTGAGGCTCGAACCCTGTGGGCTACAACCCTAACTTGGTAGAAACTGTTTTCTTGTAGTTCTCTGCTCCAAGCCTGCTAAGCTTCTGCTTCACTCCTATTCTCCTGCTTCTCCTGCCTCTCTTGTCTCTCCTACCTCTGTCTCAAATTCAGCTCCCTCTTGCTCTGATTATACGCACATGCTTCCTTGTTTTTTCCTTTTTTTTTATATTCCTGATGTCTCTAACTATTCGTTTCTACTTTCCACTGGCTCTTCGGCTTCTTCAATGCTCGCTTCAGCTTCCTCTATGCTGGCTTGTCCTTCGGCTTCCCTATTCTTCATTGCTTTGGCTTTTCGGTTTCCTCTCCGCTAGCTTACCCTTCAACTTCCTGGATTTTCGGTCGTTGTAGCTTCCTCTATCTCTTCATGCTCACCAACACTCCTGGGACACGTTGATTCAATGGCGGGGACCAAAATACACAAAGAAAGCTACCATGTCACCACTGCCATCGCAATTAGTATCATTTGGGCCTTTTGAACTATCGCGAGTGTTTCTTATTCATTTTGGCCTTCAAAACCTCGCGCAATATGGATATCCTTATACCACTATTGGTATTTCGGAAGGGGCATAAGTGAGAACTAGTATTCAGAGGATGGCTTCCGATTCCACTCAACAAGTGACACGTGGCAGTGGGAATGAAGAGTATACCACTTTTCGAGCAGATATTCCTCAAGCTACATGTCCATCTGAAATATATGTAGACCGTTGGATCCACAAAGGAATGATTAACGGTGGAGGGTAGGATGCACCGAGAATGTAGACCCACCTTTTCATGGTCGTGAATGTTATACATAGGGATATATGAAAAAATGATCGAAATGTTAAAGGGCGGACCTCAAATTTATTACGCCTGCATTTATAACTTTATTGGGTCTGCTATATATATTGCAATCGGCAATTGAAGTTTCCCGATGGCCAACGACCGATTCACGTATGAATGCGATATGATATTAAGCCAAATTGTATTGTTGCATCGGGTCCGCAACATTCATTGCAATCGGCGCTTGCAGGAAGATAGCCCTTTGGGTATTGCGATATGCGAGTACCGATAGGGCGTATGTGATATAATATACACCCGAACATATATGCTTCGTCAGGTCTGCACATATATATCGCTATCAGGGGTTTTGTGGTGATGTCATATAGTAGAACCCACCGATAACAATATTGTCGATATATACACATTCCACCTTTATATTCCAATATATACATATTTCTCTGCTATGATAGTGTATTTGGATATAACTATGATTTCCGCCTCCGATAGTGTAAATGCATATATATATGGGTCTTCTGCCTCTGATAGTGTATTTACATACATATACACTATTGATCCTGATAGCTCCCGATAGTGTATTCTTTGGCATTCTTTGCCATACTTTGCTTCGATAGTGTATTTGCATGCATATACACTATATTGCTCCTGATAGCTCTCGATAGTGTATTCTTTGGCATTCTTTGCCATACTTTGCTCTGATAGCTCCAGATAGTGTATTCTTTGGCATCCATTGCTCCGATAGCTTTGTTTTCTTCCTCTGATGGCTTTGTTTACTTCCTCTCGCTCCTCGAATATTGCCATATTGACATCAATGACAATCTATGTCAACAATCTCCCCCTTTGTTGTTGATGGCAATATTCTTCTACACTCCCCCTTTGACATCAATGGCAAAGGAGTGCATACAGACTCCCCTTATCGAATTGCTCCCCCTGTTCTGCACCATCTTGTGAAAGCGTTATAGCGCTACCTGCTTATCGTAGGAGGGACCCTCGAGATAGTAAGATTTCCCTTTTGTTTACAGTTAGAAATTCATTTTATGTTTCCTGTACATTTCTATTAGTTCATTTAATGATTTAAGTTTTGATTGCAAGACATAGGTTTAAGATTTTTTTGCGGCAAGTTATCTAATCGTTTCATTTTTTAGGAGAAGACAGATTTCTAGTTCACATGGACAGAATATAATAGCCTTACATTGTAGTGATATAGATAGGATTTTCATTTGTAGAGATAATATTTCATTTTGTTGAAGCAGATTCATTTATAGTGTGGTTTTGTTGTTGGCGTAATTTTTTTTATAAGCAAGAGTGATTTCATTTGAATTCAAGTGTGATTGTCATTTAAGCAAGTGTGATTGTACTTATAAGAATGTATGATTTTCATTTAAGCAAGTGTGATTTTATTTCTAAGCAAGAATGATTTCATTTTAAAGAAAGTGTGTGAACACTATTATTTCAAGCAAAGTGTGAGTGTGACTTTATTTTAAGTGTGAAGTTTCTTTTAAGAAGTGTGTGATCATTATTTTAAGTAAGAGAAATAGAATTGGTTCAATTTTTATGAGTTATTTATTTACTTACATATTTTTAGAGGAACATGTGCATTTCAATATCTCAAATTAACTTAGGAATTACATGAGTGACAAAGACACCTAATAGATACAGTGCTCATACATTTCATTTGTTTACTAGACATGGTTGATAATTCATCTAAGTAATTTCACATCAATTAAATTACCAAACACTTGCATTCAATCCTATTTTCTTCTCTTGTACTCTCACAAGCCTTTCATTGTCAGCTTTGGAACTCCTTATTTCATCCCTTAAGCTTCTTAGTGTATCCATCGAGTAAGAAGAGCCAACCTCTCCCCACTGTTCATTTAACCTTTCCTCTTCATGACCATTTTGTGACCTTTCAGAACTATATTGTACCGTTTTGATCCTCTTCTCTTTTAGATATTAGTTTCTTGTTATGTAGTGTCATACACATGTAACCTTTAGATTAAACAAATTCAAATAGATAACCAAATCATCACCTTGGGTTGAGTTTTAGAGTTTGTTGGTGTAAGTGGAGATGAAACAATACACTTCAAGTTAGTATGTCAATATCAATATAAGCATATCGAATTATCAGTAATATGTTATATGCATATATCATAACAAAATACATCAATAAAATAAACCAACACCACAATTAGGTTTTAATATTTATCTCACTACCCTAAGGCTGCATTTGATCTCGAAAGGTCCAATGTTGAACATTTGCTCTGATACCTCTTTGTAACACAACCCCTACTATTTATAGCCCATATTAAAGATAGAAGGATGTAGTTACTATGATGACCCGAATTGCAAGGTTTAGTAATGGAAATGGGGTTATAAAATTTCTCAATTTTTAACTAGCCTGAAAATATAATTAAATGATACCTTCACATCCATCTAGTTGGGACCTTTCCTATGATATAATTATTTTTCCGATCTAAATTACAGATTGAAATATAAGGCCATTTTAAGTTAGCCCCATTAAACTTGCAACATCAATAGTTGCCCCACATGTCACCCACATAGCATCTCATGTGGGGCTTATGTGGTTGATTTTTCACTGTGGACAGACCCCCATGGTAGAAGCATGCTTGTGCATAATCAATATCTCACCAACATTACTGCAAACAAAAGGCATGACATTGGTGAGAGCACTAATCCTAAGTTTTCCCACTGGACAACATGCCAAACCAAGCTACTTTCCTGAACACCTCAATTCTATCACCTCAGATTGAGAGAGAGTGGGGGTTGGCCCTCACCATAATGCACCACCTTCCTCAGAGACTTGCAATTCCAACTTCTCAACCATCCTCCTTGATTGTGCCCAACGAGGTGGTTTGACCCAACTATGCTATCAGCCCTAAACCCCACTTAGTTTGTCCAATCCAACTATCTTGACTTCAATTATTTGGTTTGTGGCTTCTCCACGGGCACCTCTTGGATGAGGTCATATCCCCAAAAAGAGTAAAATAATATGATTCTAACTTCATGATTAGTGCAGTATCCATATATGTTGAGTTTTTGACTAGAGTCATTTCATTTTACACCAATTCCAGGGGAGGATGACTCAATTCTTAGACTAGACTACATTTAAATTCCCTCATGATCATATCCGCTTGCTAGGCCATATGCCTGACTTCACATAGGATCTGCTTCAATGCAATGCCCACAAGGATCTTATCAACATATTCGTCTTCAAATCTCTGTATATGATCCTCCCCAATCGATGTATCCACTGCGTCCATTGTGTGATTATGAATTCTTCCAATAGAAATGGTTGTGGATTTCTTACAGGAAAACGATAAGCACACACGAATTTAACTGCAGAAACAACTAAATGAAAACTCACAAAAAAACAATCATTCTTGTATTCTAACATACTTATTTACAGAGTATTGGTTATCATAATTCTCACATCTTTTTGGGCCTTTCTTGAGAGAGTCAAGCCCGTACAAGCTCTGATGCCAACAAAGAAATTGAAATTGGATACATAGTGCATATAATACAAACAAAACTATTTGTATATTACAATTCAAAGCCAAAATACATCCCACAAATAAAGTGTTGATGAGATCCAATGGATTCCAAATTAGGAGATCATTGTTGAAAAAATCTCCTATAAAACTATAACAACCAAAAAACCTAATCTACCTACATATAATAGTAAGTGCTATTTCTAAGTCTTGGCAAATTTGGAGTAAGAAGAATCTATGTTGGTTTTGAAAAACACACAAATGTTTTAACTACCATTCTAGATCCATCTTAGGCATGAATCTATTAAGCGCCAAGATGGATCAAATCTCTAAAGGTACAAAACACTTTTTTGTGTGAAAAACTTGAGGAAGTATTTTCACCTTGAGAGATTTCATCCCTCTCAGCACTTTATAGATCTAAAGGAATATGTATATAGACTAGTTATGTAATACTATATAATATATATTTGTATCTATGTGTCTTTTTCTTACTCCCTCTCTCTATCTCATTCCCAAACATACACACTCTCTCTCCATATTTATCTATCTCTCTCTCCCTCACTCTCTCTCCTTCTCTCCCTCACACTCCTCCCTCTCCACCTTTATCTCTCTCTATGTCTTTCCTCTTCCCTCCCTCTACCCCCCTCCCACTCCATCTCTCTCTCACTCTCTCCTTCTGTCTCTTGAGTCCTCTCTCTCCCTTTCTCTCCCACCTCCCTTTGTTTCTCCCCTAGCCTCATCTCTCTCTCTCTCTCTCTTCCCTCCAACACTATCACTATCTCATTCCCTCTCTCCTCTCTCCCCCATCCATCTCTTTGTCTCCCTCTCTTTATCTTCCCCTTCTTTCCCTCTCTCTCTCCTCTCCTCTTCTCTCTCTTCCATCCTCTCCTCTCTCCCTCACTCTCTCCATCTCTCCCTTGTCACTTCCTCTCTCTCTCCACCTCTATCTACAACTTTCATCTTTCCTCCCTCTCTCTCTCCCACCAACTCCATCTCTCTCTCTTTCTCTCCTTTTCTCTCTCTTCCTTACACTTTGTCTCCCACCTACCTTTGTTCCTCTCTCCCCCCACTCTCTACTGAATTTTATCCCATTGTGTTTGGTTTAAGAAAGTATCTAAATTGAAAAAATGCATTTGGTTATAATATTAAACAATATTTTGGATCAATCATGTCAAATAAAATACAATAATGAAAAACTTAAAAGAATCATGCATTATATTTAGTCTATTATTTTTAGTCACTTTGCTTTTTCTCAGCGCTTGGATCCTTAGTTAAGATGGATCTATGCTAGCTCTTAATAATATTATTTATATTAGATCAATTTCACACACACACACACACATATATATATGCTCATTCTTGATCTTATTTAGACCTTGATTTAATTTCTATGGGAATACTTTTAATAATCATGATGATAGAGAGTTCATATATATCTCAAACTTAATTATAACCCTTTACAACTTAGATTTAATTAAAAAAATGTTATAAAAAAAAATATTTATAAAATATTTTGATTGTGAGATAAGTTATTGTTTTTGGGCATGTGGTTTTTATAATCCATAGTATTCTAACGAAACCTATTACAAGTTAATAATATCGATGGTAAAGTGGAGGTGAATATCCATGGTTAAGAATCTTGTCATATTGTTAAAAAATATTTTGATTGTGAAATATGTTGTGATTTTTGGGCATGTGTTGTTGATAAACCATGGTATTGGCCCATGATATTCTAACAAAGCTTATTTTCCACTTCATAATATCAATGGCAAAGTGGTGATGAATAACCTTAGTTAAGAATCTTATCATATTGTTACAAAATATTTGGATTGTGAAATAAGTTATGTTTTTTGGGCATGTAGTGTTGGCAAGCTATCTTATTGTAACAATGCATATTCACAAGTTAATAATATCCATGGTAAAGTGGGGTGAATATCCATGGTTAAGAATCTTGCCATATTATTATAAAATATTTTGATTGTGATATAAGTTATATTTTTTTGGCATGTGGTATTGATAAGCCATGATATTGGCACATGGTATTGTAACAAATTCTATTTACAAGTTAATAATATCCATCATAAAGTGAGGTGAATATCGATGATTAAGAATTTTGTCACATTGTTATAAAATATTTTGACTATGAAAGTTATGGGTTCTGGGAATGTGGTATTGATAAGCCATAATATTGGCCAGTGGTATTGTAAAAAAGATTATTCACAAATTAATAACAAAATTAAAATATAACAAATTGACTCAAAGGTTTACACCCATCACCTATAGTGGGGTATATATTAATTTAAACTTTTTATTTATTACTTTTAAATTTTTGTTTTTTACTTTTAACCAAAATCACTTTTAACTTTTTATTATTTTTTACTTGAGTTGACATTTAAAATTTTTTACATACTTACATTACACTTACACACCTACGTATAGCACATTTTTTTATTTTTTTTAATTTTCACTTGTTTTGTATATTATATAGAATTATTTTTGTTCTTAATATTTTTTTAAATGTTACATCTCTATACACACATTAAATTATTTTTATTATTATTATTTTTTAAAATGCCACATATCAACATACCTTGAATTAGAAGAGAACTTGTTAGCTCTCTCTTTCTGAAATTCTTTTACTCATCATGCATTTAAAATATTTAATATATATTTTTTTCATATTATATATGAACTCCATATTAATAAGTGAATAAAGTACATAAAGCAAAAAATTTTAAAAATATATTCATTTTTTTATTATATAAGATTGATATAAAATAATGTTATTTATAACTAATAGTAAAACATTTTTTTGTTATTAATATAAGTTTGTTTTGAATGTTTTTTTTTCTAAGTAAAGTCTAAGTCTATATTAAGGTAAGAGAATATTTACAAAGATTACATCATCCGAGGGGGGCGAGGCCAGCCCTCTGACAAAAACAGCTGAAACAGACTATCTTTCCAGTGAGACCCAGTTACAAAACTTTGTCCATGTGAGTTCTTCGGACAACAGACAGACAAAACACAGACTTTGTAAAGCCTACAAACGCTAACCTTTGACACAGTACTGACTATAGACAAACCGCTAAGCGGAGGCAGAGTAGTAGAACTGAGAACGACCAGACTGAGAACCAGCAAATACATAGAAAACTTTAAACAAAAACCTGGAGAAGCTGAACCAAGTAGAATCACGAAGGGTGGCTGGGCGACCCCGGTGGATTCCTCAGCTCCGGACTAGGCGAATCGAGCCAGATAACCAGCTCCTCGTCACATCGAAGCTGCCCATCCGAACCTGGCTGAACCGAATCTTGGCCCTCTCGTCTATCCTGAGTAGCATTACCCGGAGGCGGAATTTCCTGCACCGACATGGCCTGAGTCGAATTCGTCTGGACCGGAGCCTGCGGAGGCTGTTCATCCGGCTCGACGGCGGCCAGGGGCCGTGGGACTCGATACACCCTCCCGAGCATGTCCCCCAGTAAAATTTCACTGCTCTGAAGGTTCGCGGAGGCCGGAGAAGATGAAGAGAGATCTGCAGGAGCCGCCTCTGAGAGATAAACCGAAAAGTTAAGAATGACATCTGAGCGCAAGAGTCTTCCAGGAATTCGAAGGCGAATTGTCTGGTAAGAGTCCGGCAGAAGCAGAAATTCCTCCTCGGAGCTGGAGGACGAAGGGTCCATGGCAGCCATGGGAGCAACAGGTTGCTGCTCCTCCTCCTCATACACAATGCGGATACCAGATCTACCGCCTCGACGAGGCACTCCTCTGCTGCGTGCCATACTTCCTAAAGTGAGGGCAATGAAACTCTGCTCCACCACCCTGAGACGACCCTCCGGAGAAGTGTCTTGCCAAAAACGAACTTCAAATTGCTTGCTCTGGTCCTGGCGTGACTGGTACTGCCCCCTATATAGCCAGTTCATAACCTCCATCGCCGGCAGAGGACAAGGATGCCTCATCCTTGCGCAATCAAGAAAGAGAACTTGTTAGCTCTCTCTTTCTTAAATTCTCTTACTCGTCATGCATTTAAAATATTTAATTTATTTAATATATATATTTTTTTCATATTATATATGAACTCCATATTAATAAGTGGATAAAGTACATAAAGCAAAAAATTTTAAAAATATATTTATTTTTTTATTATATAAGATTGATATAAAATAATGTTATTTATAACTAATAGTAAAACATTTTTTTTGTTATTAATGTAAGTTTGTTTTGAATGTTACATATCATTGAATATAAGATAAATTACACATTATGTAATGCTAGTGATATTATTTTTACATGTCATTTTTCAAGTCCATATTAAGGAGTGAATGAAAAAGGTAAAATATATATATATATATATATATATATTCTTCTAATTATTTTTTTAAAGCAAACACTTTTATGAAGATTTTTGTTTTACAACTTTATATATATTAATGTGTATATGCATATATATTATTTATTTTTAGTTATATAATATATATAGTTGTATATTAAATTTAATTATTAAAATAATGTTAATATCTAATGTAAATTTGATAAGCTTGTCATAATTTTTTTTTTTAATTATAATTATAATTATAATTAGGAGTAAACAATTATATTTCAACAAAGTGTATTTGGGGATATTAAGTCTGATTATTAAATATATATATATATTTTTAATTTCTTTATTAAAAGGATAACACTTGTATTTTAATATTATTAATTTAATAAAAAATTAAAATAAATTTATGTTATTGATTATTTTTACTAAACATATTTCTTAAGAATATATAAATCCAGAAGTTTAAAATTTCGACGTGAATCCTACCTTTTAATCAAACGAATAAAAAGAATGCCAATTCTAAGTTTGACCTAATTCACAACCCACTCTAATCGCGTCGCCCTTCTTCTCCAGCGAATATATTGACTTAAATATACAAAGTCAAGTACGACCTTGTTTACCATGTATTTGTTGATTTCCAGGTAAAACATGCCATGGTTAAGCTTGATTTGTTGATGCTCTCAATGTTTTCAATAAGTTGATCAATAATTTGGTCATAGAGTTTGATGTCATTCCTTTGGGCTCTCTCAAATACGAGCAGTTTTAGTTCAACCAAACAAGATATTAACCTACTCTGGTTAAATTTATTTCACATGTTATTTTCTCCTTAAGATACAGTCTATATATAAAAAAAATGGATAGCATCAATCAATCATAAGCATCCAAATTCTTAGTCCATGATATATCTCTTATTAACAAAGATTAAAGAAAAAATTGTTAAAATTTAGTGGGACTCATAGAAAAAAGAAATTAAAAAATAGGCTGAAAATAGGTGGAGAGATTAGAAATGGAGAAAATAAGTAATGGAAGCCACACTTGTTTGTAGGGCACCATTCCTTGTATTCAATAGGTAGAATCATCGCACTGCTATTGAATGTACTTCAAACCTTGTGTTATAAGAAGAAACATAAAGTAAGAAAGGAAAAAGGCTAAGTCCTTGTTGTGTGTCAAAAAAGGCTAAGCCGTTAATGAACACCACAAAGGAAATAGTTTATATGTAACTAAAACCCCTTGCTACAAGAAGAAACAACAAGTGAGATAGGGGATACCCCTTGTCTAAGCCCTCGATATGGGTCGAAAATGTTAGAGGTTGATTCATTAATCAACAACATAAAGGAAATCGTCTATATGGAGTTCATAACCCAAGAGATGAAATCTGAAATGAAGCCAAGAATGAGGTGAATATGTATCTAGATTACCTTGTCATATGATCCATGAGGCTCTATATAGTGTTGCTAATTTTTTTGAATTTTGCAAAACCATGGAATATTTTTGTGTTCTTGTCCTTGCACTACAAATATATAGCATATCTTTTGAGTATCCATTCATTCTCTTTTTCCCTTATAATCTCATTTCTCCATTTTTCCAATTCGATTAGTTGTGCCTTAACATCATTCATTTCAAAATTTTCCCTTTCTCTACTAAAGAACAATTGTAATTGATTCTCTATTGCTTTGAACTTCCTTCTAATCTTGTCTTGATTAGGGCCTTGACTCCTTTTTATAATTTTTTACTTCCCTAGTTGTTTAGAGTTTTTTTTTTGTTTTTTAAATAAATTAATTTAAATATTATTTTTCAAAAACTAGTAATATTTGGTTTTAATAAATTAATTTAAATACTATTTTTCAAAAACTAACAGTTTAATATAGTCGTTACTTATTAATTCTTTAATAAATTAATAGAGTAATATCAGTATTAGTCTTAATAAATTAATTTAAATATTATTTTTCAAAAACTAGTCGTTATATAGTTGTTACCTATTGATATTTTTAATAAATTAATATCATTATTTAAATTTTTATTCTTCAAAAACTAATCGTTTAATATATTAATATATTAATATCATAATTTAAATATTATTGTTCAAATATAGTTGTTACTTGAAATTATGTTTCTACATTTCTCTGTATTTGAGCCTTTGCCATGATCTACCTCTTCATCTGGTCCTGATGATGAACCACACTTGTTGGTTCGAAATGTGTCGGCTTAATAAATTATGGATCACAGAAGCCTGAATATAGAAAATAATAAAATAATAAAACTATTTTTTCAACTCGTATTTTCAACTTATATCCCTAAGGTTTTACTCAAATTTCGAGGAAGAGTACTCATTCGATGAAAAACTCAATTCCCCATCCAAGGAGTATGCATGTTGCATACTTTTGATGAAGTCTTCTATACGAAAAATGAGAAATACATGAAAAAGCGTGATTGCAATCACGTTTTTCATGTATTTGTCATTTTTCGTGTAGCAGAGTCCATCAAAAGTATGCAACACAGGTATTCCTTGGAATCAAATTCTACATCCAACGAGCATTGTTTCTCAAAATTTTAGTAAATCCATAGTGCGGAATTCTGGAACCTCTATTAGGTGTTTATTCTGCCTACTTATAAGGAGAGTGCAAACTTTGAAAATGCTATAAAATATCTCAGCCAAGGGTTAGTTTTCCCTCTAAAATTTGATGATGTAAATTAATATTATTATATTATTTCCACTATTATTTTATAATTTCCTTAGGAGGCCCATTTTAGACATCAAAATTTCATGAATGATTTCACCGATATGTGATTTGTGATCTTGTACATCGAAGGTCCTACACATCAGAGTTCCAAGGCATCAGAGAGTCAAGAGATCAACACATCGCAATCAGTGATGAAATAAGTGACACCCTTTCAAAGTTTTAATTGCGATTAAATTCACTGAGATTTGAGCCTCTAGTTTTAAAGTGTCAGGAATGCATTGAAACATTTAGCAAAGGAAATTAGTTGCAAAACAAGAAGAGGGTTGACCTTTTCTCTCTCCTCGAGGCACCCATGTGGCTACACATCAATGGATCTGATAAATGACACTTGGTAGCATTTGGTTGATAACGGACATGGGGTAGCTGGGGTTAGTCTGATGTGACGATATAGTGGACATGTCACATCTAAATTCGACATTTTGAGGGGCCAAAATAGGGTGACATCTGTCACCACTCATAAGGTCACACATGGCAGTAATGACATAACATATCGAAGATCAAAGATCAGAGGTCGTACCTTGTGTGCATCAAAATAAAATCGCTAATTGAAAACCTTCGATTAAGGGGCTCCGCAATGAGAGTTGGCCTACAGTCGTGAGGAGCGTGAAAGGACCAAGGGTTAAGAAGAAAAGGTGATCGACGAAGTGAAATATGTGCCAAAGTCAAATTGCCGAATGGAATTCATCAATAGAGGATCTTCGATATAAGGGTTGGCACTATCACAAAGAGTTAAAGAACCAATGGTTGGGGCTCAACACATAGGGCTATCGAAGATCGGCGACTAGCGAAACTAGAATGTTGCAAACCCTATGTTAAAACCCAATTGGAAAACATCGATAAGGGGGATCCAATTTTGTGCTAGCGCATGGTCTAGAACAAATTAAAGGACCATGGGAACCTAACCATTTACAAAGGAAAATAGTCCCCGTACAAGAGTCTAAAGGCCCTAACGACTTAGGGCTAAGCACCCAGTCATAGCCACCAATCATATGATGAATAGGTATTCAAAGGGATCAAAGAAAAATAGGCCTAAAGGGATTGAAGTTCGTTCATAGAGCTTATTATGTTTAAATATTGCGATAGTTATATTCCCTGATATTACACTGTGGTTGTTTTATGAGGCATGTTACGTTCTGATAACGTGGTTGCCCAACAAGAATGGATGAAACATGGATTTTCCAACTGTTGGATAGTAAGAAGAAGGACCAGGGCCATATGAAGAGACTCTGACTCACTCATAAGGTTGTCTGTACAATGGCCTAGACGTATCATATGGAGCGGTAGTAGTGGAGAGAATAAATTTCAGATACAGATCCATTTTGGATGTTCTCTTTCTTGGTTTTATGTTACCTACTACTATTGGACAACACATCGTTGGGCACCACAAGGATGAAAGCGCGTTGCCAAGGTTGTACAACGTTTAGAGAGTGATTCATTGTGAAATATGAAAGCAGAAAAGCTTGAGGGAGGCATGTTAACGAAACCCTCATTTTAAACCTGGCAAAACTTCAACCAAGTTATAGCCTCTGTTCCAAAAAGTAATGGAATCTGCACTTTCGAAATTTTGAAATGCTACTCTGAAAAGTTTTCTCTAAATCTCTAATTTCACGAGGATGGAGTGGATTTTTGTTCCAAAATTTTGAACAACATTACCTGATCAGAAAAATAAGATAAACAAGATTCACTAGAAGTAGAGCAGCTGAAGTACCCCTTAGCTCCAACCTTGTCGGCACCCTAGACCTTAAAATATGACATCGACTATATTGTTTTACCTCTGCATCGTAAGACTTCAACCACCTATACCATCCTTTGCATAACATCTCAAGCAGGACTTAATAGTTGATTTAACAGTGGACCCAACAAATCAAACCAAAAAAGGTAGGGGGAATGAGATTAAGATTAGTGAATTTCTCTTAAGCTAATAGATGTTATCATTGATATTGATCTATGAATCCTACTTATAATGAAGTATTGTTTTATGAAATATTAACCTTAACTTATCAATGATGAACTGAGCTACCATAACAAAGAGATAATAACTATACTTCATTATCAACTATAAACCAGAGAAAGCTACAATCACCTAATTGTATTCATGGCATATAGTTATTACTTCGTATTGCCATTTTAATCCATCATGCTTGTTCATTGGGAAGGCATGTGTGATGTGACTCCTCCACACGCTTTTGGGCCTTAAAATATAATTATGCATTCCAATCAAATTAAACTCTGCAGTTTTGTTGAAACTGTTGGTCAAATTGAGCTACCGAATAAAGATCAATTTCAGATACAGATCAAGTTGCTTGTTGTTTGTTTTGCTGAAATTGTTGATCAAATTGAGATGCAAAGCAAAGACATATCTTGATGTTTATAAATACTTGTAAATACATAGAGAATAGGTGCTTTTGTAAAGCTTTGAGGACTTAAATCTATATATCACATTGACAATATGTAAGAAGATAAATCTGATTCTGATTCAAGATGAAGAAAAAAACTGGCATTCATTTACATCACGTTTGGTACCCAAAACTTCATAGGATAGGTAGAAACCATGGGGATTGTACAAATTTTGTATTTGGAATGCTGCAGCAGTAATACATCATTTTTATATTCCTGTTAAGTCACTCTGTCTATCAATCCGTAAAGTATTTATTGCATGTTACTATAATTATGCGTCACTCATGTCTTTATAGCATGCAGTTTGTTGTAATCCATCCGTGAACAGAATCTCTTTGTTTTCACCGTGCTAGGATGACCGTCTAAAAATGTGACCAAAACTGGAACACGAATCTGCCTTTTCGCCGTACTAGGATGACCATCCAAAAATATTTTTCCTTGCTCAATTGCAGAGGAGAGGTACATGTTATTAAAATTAACCTTGTATTACATTTACACTGAGCTCTTAAAACACCTGGCCAAAACGACGTTAAAAACTTACAAACCAACAAATAAATATTGCAACACAGGGACACATTTACGCCAACAAGTAAATATTACAACACAGAAACACATTTGCATGAACTGCAAATGTCATTTAGAAATGTAGTTCGTCTTATTTTTACTCCTTGGAGAGTCAACCATTTGTTCTTTACTTTGGGTAGAGAGCATTTGTTCTTTGTTCTGTTCAGTCATAACAAAGCCCACAGAGCATTTGTTCTTTGTTCTGCTCTGTCATAACAGACCCCATTTCAACTTCAGAGAAGACGACGGGCTCCAGAGCTTTGAAGAAGAGGAGCAACTGAACAGGCGTATGTCGACGACGTTCATGGTGACCATCTCTAGAATACCTTGTGGGAGACGACAGCGCTGTCATTTTATTTACTGCCAGAGGTTCACAAGGTAAATAATCTATATTATTTGGTTACGTAAATTTTATCTACAAATTCATCAACAACTCAATAAATAAAATTATATACTTACTTGATATCATTTCCTTTCAGTGCATGCAATGAAGCCTGGAACGACCGTGGTTTTGCGTAACGCGAGGGTTACAGTATTTAGGGGTTCAATGCGACTCTCGGTGGACAAGCTGCAGTTTTGCACAAAAGATGCCGACCGCAAGACCAATCCAAATGCCATTCAAGTTGTGAAACTGCCCCCGGATCATGATTTTAATGTCGAAACTGATAACAATCTATCGGTCATAGAGTTTGATGTCATTCCTTTGGGCTCTCTCAAGTTCAATCTATACTTGAATACAAATTGAAAGATTGTCAAAACACAAATCTGTGTGATAAACGATTCTAGTCTGAGGCATCTTCTTCGATTGTCAAAAGGACGATGGAGCAAAAGACGTCGTCATCTTCTTGGCCCTCTGTTCAAGAATCCCGACAATACCAACCAGAAAGGGTGGCGCATCCGGCCAATGTTTATACTGTCCCAGAAGAAGCAGCGCATGGGAATCAACGTGGGAGAGGCAGAAGCAGAAGCAGAGGCGGCGGAAGGGGCAGGGAATGAACAAGTGGGGGCAGAGGAAGGCGCAGTGACATTGACGGTGTCGGTGGCAGAGGAAGGGGAACTGGGGGCACCGATCATTCTTCGTCTTGGGCTGATATTGCTGACAATCCAACGAAAGAATCACCACCAGAGGTGGAGGAGGAGGTTGTGATTAAGGAACCAATTTACAGCTGCAAAGTTAAGGATCTTCGGCCAGGAACCACCGGCCATACTCTAACTGTTAAAGTCATCAATTCCACTCCCATTTCAACTGTCGGCGCTCTACCTGTATCTGAATGCCTTGTGGGAGATGACAGCGCTGTCATTTTATTTACTGCCAGAGGTTCGCAAGGTAAATAATATAATTTTTATTATTTGGTCACGTAAATTTTATTTGCAAATTCATCAACAACTCAATAGATTATATACTTACTTGATATCATTTCCTTTCAGTGCATGTAATGAAGCCTCGAACGACGGTGGTTCTGCGTAACGCAAGACTTACGGTATTTAGGGGTTCAATGCGACTCTCGGTGGACAAGCTGCAGCTTTGCACTAAAAATGCCGACCGCAAGACCAATCCAAATGCCATTCAAGTTGTGAAACTGCCGCCGGATCATGATTTTAATGTCAAAACGGATAACAATCTAGCGGTCATAGAGTTTGATGTCATTCCTGTGGACTCTCTCATATACTAGCAGTTTTAGTTCAACCAAACAAGATATTAAGCGACTCCAGTTAAATTGATTTCACATGTTATTTTCTCCTTAAGATACTATTTATATATAAAAAAAATTTTTTTATAAAAATGTAATATTAATATTTACTTAATTTTTCACATTTGGTTTTTCTTTTAAGATATATAGTAATCCATAATAAATATCAAAACACTTATTTCATCATATATTTTATGTTGTTTAAATTAAAAAATTCATAAACAATAACTAAGATTCTTAACAATAGAGATTTATGCTAACTCTTTTAGAGATTTGGTAAATAGGCTTTGTTACACTACCATGACCCAATATGATAGCTTATCAATAAAACATGCCCAAAAATCCATAACTTAATTCATATGAAACTTTTTCATATAGCTTTTTTTTATTTATCAATTTAGTTAGAAAGGAAAACATGACATAACAACTTTGGTGTTAAATTTCAATCTTTCATTTGTTTATATTGCTAAAAATATTCTACAATATTTTCTAAAGGTTAAATCCTTACCATCCACCAAACCATCATTGATAATTAAATTATAATACTCTAATCCTTATTACAAAATAAACGTGAGATTATCTATTTTATACCCTTAAACGCAATTAATAATTTTTTTAGTGAGCATGTTTCAATCCATGTGTGTTCTTCTTATTGACCATGTTTTAAGCCATATGTGTTTACTCTAAATGGTTCATAAAAGAGGATCGGCATCAATCAATCATAAGCATCCAAATAATTATTCCATGATATATCTCTTATTAACAAAGATTAAAGAAAAAATAGTTAAAATTTGGTGCGACAAATAGAAAAAGGAAATTAAAAAATAAGATGAAAAATCAATTACAAAAATAGGAGGAGAGATTAGAAAGAGACAAATAGAAAAGGAAATTAAAAAATGGGATGAAAAATCAATTACAAAAGTAAGTGGAGAGATTAGAAATGGAGAAAATACGTATTGGAACCCACACTTGTTTGTCGGGCACCATTCCTTGTGTACAATAGGTAGAATCATTGCACTACTATCAAATGTAGCTCAAACTCTTTGTGATAAGAAGAAACATAAAGTGAGAAAGGAAAAAGGCTAAGTCCTCGTTGTGTGTCGAAAAAGGCTAAGCCATTAATGAACGCAGTTGTCTATAATGAGACTTTTTGGAAGCCTTTCCAGTGGGTTTTTCCGGTCAAAATCCGACAGCAATTTATTGGAATCGCAAGTTTGATAGCTAGTTTCTGCACAATCAAGGCCTCCCAGGGGTTTTTCAGGGTGCTGAATCCAAATATGTAGTTAAAAAACCATTTTAACTGCAACAAATCAAGATTTAACCTCAATTTCTTCTGTCAGATTCCGTCACCGGAATCTCCAAAAAGTCGCATTATAGACAACTCCTTAATGAACACCACAAAGGAAATAGTTTATATGTAGCTAAAAACCCCTGCTACAAGAAGAAATAACAAGTGAGATAGGTAATATCCCTTGTCTAAGCCCTCGATATGGGTGGAAAATGTTAGAGTTTGATTCATTAATCAACACCATAAAGGAAATGGCCTGTATGGAGTTCATAACCCAAGAGATGAAATCTAAAATTGAGCCAACATGAGTAAGAACGAGGTGAATATGTATCTAGTTTACCTTGTCAATATGTATCTAGTTTAATATAGCAGTTGCTTATTAATATTTGTTTTTAATAAATTAATAAACTAATATCTTAATTTAAATATTATTTTTCAAAAACTAGTAATATTTGTTTGTAATAAATCAATTTAAATAATATTTTTCAAAAACTAACAGTTTAATATAGTCGTTAATTATTAATTCTTTAATAAATTAATAGAGTAATATCATTATTTAAATATTATTTTTCAAAAACTAGTCATTTAATATAGCTGTTACCTATTAATATATTAATATCATAATTTAATTATTATTGTTTAAATATAGTTGTTACATGAAATTATGTCTCTACATTGTTGTGTATTTAAGCCTTTGCCATGATCTACCTCTTCATCTGGTTTAATGATGAACCACACTTGTTGGTTCGAAACGCGTCGGCTTAATTAATTATAGATCACAAAAGCCTGAATATAGAAGTACATGAAAAGCATGATTGCAATCACGTTTTTTCATGTATTTCTTATTTTTCGTGTAGTAGAGTCCATCAAAAGTATGCAACATGGGTACTCCTTGGATGAGGAATAAAATTCTACATTGAAAGAGCATTGTTGCTCAAAATTTTAGTAAACCCATAGGGAGATAAGTTGAAAATACATGTTGAAAAAACAGTTTCTTCTTTCTTCCCTCTAAAATTTGATGATGTAATCTAATATTATTATATTATTTCCACTATTATTTTATAATTTCCTTAGGAGGTCTATTTTAGACATCAAAATTCCATGAATTATTTCACCGATATGCGATTAACGATCTCATACATCGGACGTCCCGCACATCAGAGTTCCAAGGCATCAAAGCGTCAAGAGATCGGCACATCGCAATCAGTGATGAAATAAGTGACACCCTTTCAAAGTTTCGATTGTGATTAAATTCACTAGGATTTGAGCCTCTAGTTTTAAATCGTCGAGAATGCGTTGAAACGTTTAGCAATGGAAATCAATTGCAAAACAAGAAGAGGGTTGAGGTTGACCTTTTCTCTCTCCTCGAGACGTCCATGTGGCTACACACCAATGGATCTGATACATGATACTTGGCGGCATATGGTCGGTTCCGATAAGGGGCATGGGGTAGTTGGGGTTAGGCTGATGCGACGATATAGTGGACATGTCACAACTAAATTTGACATTCCGAGGGGTCACAAGGGGCCAAAATAGTGTGATATGTGTCACCACTCATAAAGTCACACGTGGGAGTAATTACATAACATATCGAAGATCAAAGATCATAGGTTGTAGCTTGTGTGCATCAAAATAAAATTGCTAATTGAAAACCTTCGATTAAGGGGCTCTGAAACGGGAGTTGGCCTACGGTCGCGAGAAGTGTGAAAGGACCAAGGGTTAAGAAGAAAAGGTGATTTGCAAAGTCAAATGTGTGCCAAAGTTAAATCGCCGAATGGAATTCGTCGATAGAGGAGCTTCAATATAAGGGTTGACACTATCACAAAGAGTTAAAGAACCAATGGTTGGGGCTAAACACATAGGGATATCAACAATCAGCGACTAGGGAAACCAGAATATCGCAAACCCTATGTTAAAACCCGATTGGAAACCACTGATAAGGGGGATCCAATTTTTTATTAGCGTATGGTCTAGAAAAACTTAAAGGACCATGGGCACCTAACCATTTACAAAGGAAAATAGTCCCCGGACAAGAGTATAAATGCCCTAACAATTTAGGGCTGAGCACCCGGTCATAGCAACTAGTCATATGATGAATAGGTATTGAAAGGGATCAAAGAAAAATAGACCTAAAGGGATCGAATTTCGTCGTTTCGTAGAGCTTATTGTGTGTAAATATTGTGATAGTTATATTCTCTAATATTACACTGTGGTTGTTTTATGAGGCTTGTTATGTTCTGATAACGTGGCACAGGGCTTTAAAGACGTAATGGGTCAACAAACGAGGTATTTAATGAAGATATGGGGACTCAGGAAGACTTAATAGTTCATCATGGAGCTTCACTCTGTCATACAATGAAGTATTGTTAGGAAAATCTTCGATTCTACTCTATGACAAGCCACCACAATTGATCACAACCAACTCTAGATTGTGGTGAAGTGAGGCAGTTAAGGTGAAAGCGATGAGAACTGACTGAGTAACTATATGTACACATTGTGGCAAAGACGTAACTTGATCAAGGGCCTTCACAGGTGTTCGCACTCTCCTTATAAATAGGCGGAATAAACACTTAATATAGGTTCCATAATTCTGCACCCAAGGGGTCCAAATTCTATGATTCCACTATGGTTCTAATTTCATGTTCATGACGGACTCGAGTGACGTATGGAGAAATGTAATGGGTTGGTATATTGGACTCATTTTGAGAATCAATGAAACTCTTTGGTGATTCCAATCATGGATATAAGCAATATGTTTTACTTTTTCCCTTTGTAAATCTGATTTCATGTATGTTTCTCTTCTACTAAAGTTGTGTAATGAAGTTGTCAATCTCATTCTCTCATGGTTATATGTATGCTGCTAAGTAGTAGCAGTACCTGTGTTATTTAAAGATTTAATTATGTACCTTTTAGAGCACAAATTTACATATGTTGATTAGTGATAAGTGTATCCATGAGTTATAGAACATGAAACCTTAATTCACACTCTGCAATTCCTATCATTTCATCTGTTCTCCCTTCCATCCTTCTGTTGGAACAATGCTGCTTAGGATTTTGTCTTATTTACAATCCTATGCATCTATTTCCCTGTTTTCTGCCCTCCTCTTCACCATTATTACAACTTCAATATTGAGCTGCTCATTCTTGTGTGTCGACCATTAGAACAAGACTTTCCTCCTTGATATCAAGTCGATTGACCCCCTATATTTTAATCCATGTATCTGTTTGAGTTCACCTTGATGAAAAACTATTGAACCAAGTCCCATTTATTACCTTTTCAAAGTACGTGACAATTGGAGTGCAACATAAATCCCCATTGATAATCTTCCAAAGCACTCCTCCCTCTAAAATGTCGTAGGCACTGGTCTACAATCAATCCAAAGGTTGTCTCTAGGAAGCTTTCTATATCTCCTCAAGCACTTGTGCTATAGGTGCTAAAAAATCGACAATATTTTCTATGTATGAGTTGTAATTATGATCTAGATGTATCGAAGTCAGTAATTTATGTCTTATACACACAGATATATATATATAATCAATGAAATACAATATGAAATTTTTGTTATGCAATCTCTCTCACTCTCTATGTTTTCTAATATAATCATTATTATTATATTTTAGAATTTTAATATGTAATATTTTTTTTATATGCATTTAACTATACACATAAAGTTATTATATAATTTGTTTTATTGAAGAATGAAATAATAAAAAGATACACTAAATATAAATTTTATGTGTGTTTGTTGAACATTCCTGCAAATATTAATAATGATTTAGAAAAATGAATGCGTAGTTTAGTATATAGTTTGTTTTGTTTTCTTGATGTATGAGATAATAACATATAAATTTTATGTGTGTTCGTTTAACATACATGCAACTAATAACATGGGTTTATAAAAATGAAAATGGATTTATAAAAATGAGTTGGTTTTAATTGATGTAGTTCGTAGATTTGAAATTTTTTAAGTTAAAATTAAAGAAACAAACTCAATTTTTCAAATAAGAAAATAAATAGTACCACATGTTTCTTTATTCACTATATAACTCATGCAACTTAATAATGGGCATGAATTGAATATTCGGTCAAACTCCTTTACTTTAACACGTTTCAAAAGGAAATACTTATCTAAAACAATTTTTTTTTTACTGATAGGGGATGTGTTTTCCTCTCTAAAACATAGCCATGTTCGTTGAGGATGCTAAGGTATTTTTTTAACTCTCAAGTTAATGTGAACACATTAAAGGGATTTTTCTCTCGATATTGGAGCTTGAAATTGGAGAAAGATAAGGTTATTTTTTTCCTAAACTAGCATTTAGGCATACAAGAAAAAATATCCAACAAAATAAGTTTTGAAAGCTAATCATAATAATCAACAATGCATATAAATAGCGACACGTGTTTTCAATGAAATACTTGACATATTTAAAGGTCTATCAAATGGTTTTGAGAAATTATTAAGCAAAATAAAGGACCACGCAAGACAAAGTTAGGAAGAAATGTTAAATCAACTGAAAATAAAGCTCATAATGAAAAGCCTTTAAATGACTTTTTTTTTTTTTTTTTTCTTCATTCTGAATACCGTTAACATTACAAGTAAAGGAATGAAGCTGCAAATATGGGAGATATCATATTTTAAAATAAGTACAAAATTTCGTTTTTAACATATTTTGGACACACCCAAAAACAAATGGTAGATGACAGCTATGAGGATCATCCTAAATTCTAGAAGATCACACCCAATCTTTCAGGAGAGATATCAGTAATTAGGAACGATCAATCCCAAATGTCCAGCAGACAACTTTAGCATGTGGCAATTCTGGAGTACATCAGTTCCAAATTGAAAGGAAAAGGGTTCCTTTTTGAAAGACAAGTTACAATTTTCTAGGAGCAGAATCAGTGATCCAGTTTTGTTGACAGATTTGAAGAAGATTTCGAGAGAATTTCCAAACATACAGTTACACAGATGGCAAAAAGTTTGAAGACTAAGAAGGCTCTTTCTGATTGAAAACTTTTTCTCTTGACATCGAAAACTTTGATTTGTTTTGAAACATTCCATTATTCGACTTTGTAATTAATGTTATGCAGATTGGAATTTTAATTTTTTTATGTGACCTTCATTCATAATGTGATTTTAAATTTAAAAAACGTATTTTGACGGTCCATCTTTATTTGAAAACGTGATTAATATATGTGTTGACATTAATATCCCACAGACAAGTTCTACCACCATTGGCATTAATACCCTACTGAAGGACAGATTCCAACACCTTTTGGAAAATTAGCAGTTGCTCTCCTCGGTTTCCAAATTATATACTTTTGCATCGCAGAGAAAATTGTGTGCAATATTTCCCACTTTTGAGATTACAGTTAAGTCATATCGGATGATGAAAAATCCAGTTGGCCGAAGAATGTAATCCACCTCTAGTATAATGTCTTCTATTTGGAAACCTATGCTATCACCTTTGTAGTATGAAAAATTTTGGAATGCATGAAACAAATCATATGTACGTGGATAAGTAGAAAATTGATTAGGCCAATCATGAAAAGATCCAATTAAGCCTCTAACATCGATAATAGGTAAAGTATTCCTTGAACTTGGTTGAATTATATTCATCACCCAAGCTAGTTTTGTGCTTAAACCAGTACCAAATCCACCATAGAAAGAGATCATATCCATTACATTTCGAATATCATATTTACTAACATTCATAAGTGTACAATATTCATTGACTTCCCTCTATCAAAATGTTGAGTCTACACTAAAATTTTCAGCAGTGATCCCAATTTTCTCATGTCATTTACAGAAGATTGATACACACTTCGACAATGGAGGAAGTTGTTGAATGTACTCTGCTTCTAGACTTAAATTTAGACAATTCCTTAATGGTTTCTTCCATGATTGTTTTGTATCAGGTTCCTCATCACATAAAACTAGGATTTTGTATTTTTCTTTCTCTAGTTGGCATGCCTTGTCTCCTGGCTTGAACCAAATTGCTATTGGAGGTTGACAAGAAATAATATTCCTACATGTTCAAGTTATCAGACATCAACTTCTCCTATTGATGGGGATAATATTTATCCTTCTCGTAAGTAAAAGATGCAAAATAAACAAAGTAACCACTAGCTCTCAAAAGCTGATCCACTTCTTTCAGCAGAACACCATCATTTTCATGCCAATGGACACAACAATGTGAATAATGGACCATTTCAAATGAATTGCTTAGATAAGCTAGTTGTGTTGTAACAAGAATTGTAATCATGGCACCAGTTCCTCATTAAAGAGCAAATTGAATCTAATTTTCATGCCCATGCTTTGGACAGAATGACATTGTCTATATACCTAGTGGAAGTAGATAAGCTGGAAAACTTGCAAAACCACAACAAACATCAAGAACTTGCACCACTCATGCGGATCGTAAATCCCCCATTCCATTAGATATCATGTTTCCCAACATTTGGATTTACTCTGAAGCTCCATGCTTGAAATGAGTACCACCGCTTGGGAACCACCATAGTTTAGCTTGCTTATGCACCCAATTTTGCCCACCTTTGGCTTTCTGCTACATCCAAGTGGTTCATATTGCTTCGCCACACATAATATTTAATGATTGGGGATTTTATTGGGATCTTGTATTCTTTGGGAGGAGGTATTAAACATAAAGGTTGTTCCTCAAGTGGAGAGGACAAATTTATTTAGAAATTCACTCTTGGAGAATAATTCAAAATTTTCAAAGTGTTGATATACTTTAAATCATGACAAGGAACATAATCAGTGTAATTCAATGACCAAACATTCATTCCTTCTATAGGTATCTTTATCACATTAGCTTTAAAATTGAGAAACGCCTTATTACTTAACCACTGCTTCCTAGTTGAGATCAATGGTGCTTGAGTATAGATCACGTGCTTGGTGCCAAATAATGTTCCAACAAAAAAGTAACTATCATCAATGTGAAATCCAACATGACGTCTTCCTTGATTGCACATCTAACATGGAGGAAAGTGAAAAGCCCATATTTAGATGAAAACATTAACAAGATGAAACAGGTGAGCTAGCCATGTATACACCCATATTTTCACTCTTTTTCACCTTATCACACACAAATATATCCAACAAATTCAGTTGAAGGCAACTAAATTTGTGAAATACCTTCAAAACGAGTCAAATGGCCTTCAAACTTACAAAGTTGAAAATAAATGGTCATATCTAACAAATAGATCATAAGCAATTAACAATCGAGGAATTTATTAGAAAGTTGTAAGATAATTTTCATTTGAAATTGGTTAAGGAAGATTATTCTTCCTCTCCAACTTAGTCTTCTACTTTCTTTCTCAAAAATAATATATATATATATATATATATATATATATATATATATATATATAATTGTATAAACATGAAAACTGACATTGTTTCCATGTTTATACAAAAAATCCAGGTTGAAAACCAAGATTTCTTGGCAGCCTAGATTTTATTTTCCCTATTCTAATCCCATTTTCTTTTTATTCCTCTCTTCTCTTTTGAAAATAATGCAGCTATGTAATTGTCAACAATCTACAACTCTAACAGAATTTTGCCGATGAATTGGTAGCTTGCGACCAAGCCAAATGAAAATCATGGGAAAAACAACTCCAATGAATATTGTAGCTAAAGCAACTTGACAACCTATAAAGGAAAAATCAAAATCAGTAAGACAAAGGATCAAAGTTATGTAAATATTAAGTTATATAATAAAGGTATAACATTTGAATTATGAAATAAATGATGAGTAACCATTGCTACTACTATACTAAATAATGACTACTCTTAATTATTATCACACGACTTGGGTTTTAACAAAAATATCAGTGTATTGTCAACCAAGTCAGGGTTTAACCGTGATATAATTCAAAAATCTCCCTCTCCTCTCCATTCATCAATCCTCTTCATGCCGAATCATCTCCATTTTACTAAGCCCTTTGTTATTGATGCAGGAGCATCGGAACGGGCCAACAATGTGGGAGATTGCCCACATGTTGTGGCTTGAAAACCGTATTTTACTTGTTGTTGATGGTAGAGTCGAGTTCAGTTAGTTATTGTTGTAATAGTTAAAAAAAATCTTTCCATTTGGTGTTGATTGTTAGGCGCATCTTCTGTTTGAATAAATTTATGTCACCTTATCTGTTGTTAGAGTAATTAGGGAAATAAATGGCAAACTGAAGATTCTTGGAGCGATCAACGCCGGTTTCTTCTGGGAGATCTTGATTCAAGAGCGCTTGAAATCCGGCAACAGACTATAAACAGGTGTTCTGACCGCCGATTGTGTCAAAGGTAGCTGCGTTGGACCGGAATATGGCAAATCACTGAACCTGCATTAAAAGCTAACTGAGATTTGGCGGAGGACGGATGGATTGAAAGGAATCGACTTAGAATCCGGGGCGATAGCGTGATTGTTGGATGTCGAGGTCTTGATATGCCAGAAAAAGAAAGAAGAAAGCGATGGGATCGGTGTTTTTTTTCTTTCTGTTGTTTTATCAGGTAGCATGTAAAAATTAAATTGGGACCTGGGTTGTCACAGAAATATGGAGAGTGGTGTAAAATTTAGGAGCTTCGTTGTTAATCAATAAATCCACAGATGTGTTTTTTTCTGTTTTTGGTTTTTAGTTGTGACCTCAGATGCGAGAGGCGGGGTGTTGAACCAGTGTTATTCTTGTTTTTAGTATTTGTTTGCTGTTTTTTTTGTTCAGATGGCAATGTAAATTGAGAACTGGCGTTGTCCAATAATTATAGGAACAGATGTTCGTTTGATAGACTTTGTTTTTAGTTGTGATCTATTTGCGTAGGATTAGCTTCGATGTGCTGGATATAGAACACATTGTATCAGTGGATGCAATAAATAAATGAATCTGTAATCTTTGGGAATGTTAATAATATTGCATAGGCGGAAGTTCAACGTCCTCTGTTTTGTATAACAGGTGTCACATTTTTTTAATTGCGTTGGGATAAAGATCGATGTTTGTAAATTGCAACAAGTGTAACACAGATATGGAAAAATAAATGTTTTGTTGGTATCAACAGAAATGTGATTGTTATGCGATGGGCTGCGCACTGTATAACGAATGAAAGAATTCAGTTCTCCATTTTAATGTAAACAGGGTTTTCCATTTTTGACATTCCGCATTCTAAAAGAAACAGAGTTTTTCTATTTGAATCGATTGACTTTTTGAGCAGATTTGGCACAGGCGTTTCGGTGCATCAATTTTTGGTATCAGAGCAAAAGATCCAGGTGGTTGCAGCTAAGATGCCGCCAAGGAGAGGAATTGGTCGAGGAAGACCAGAACCTAATGCAGTCCTGATAGACGAAGTACGAAGACTGCGTGAACGAATGGAGACAATGGAAACAGCCCAGAGAAGAGCACCAGATGTGAAAACTGAGAGTTCTTCAGAAGAATCTGAGGAAGAAGCAGAAGCAGGAGAAGAAAATGAAACTGCCAAAGTCCTCAAGATGCTGGCAAAAGTTGGAAGCAAACCGAAGATAGAAATTCCTATGTATGAAGGGAGTTTAAATGCCGAGGAGCTCATGGATTGGATCAGATCCATAGATCAATATTTCGATTATGAAGAGGTTGAGGAGAATAAGAGGGTGAAGTTTGCAGTCACTAGACTGAAGGGCCATGCAGCCATCTGGTGGGGCGAGTTACAGACATCAAGAACGCGAAAGGGGAAGTCTAAGATCAGGCAGTGGGATAAAATGGTAAGCAAACTGAAAGCCAAGTTTTTGCCTAAAGACTATCATTTGAATCTTTTTAAGCAGATGCAAAATTTGAAGCAGAAAGGAATGTCTGTTAAAGAATATACTGAAGAATTTTACAGGTTAAACATCAGAACAGGACATGTAGAAGATGATCTGGAGAAAGCAGCCATATATGTTAATGGGCTAAGGTATGAGATCCAAGACGAGATTAGCCTGTTAAGTTTGAAAATTGTTGAAGATGCCTATCAAGAAAGTTTGAAAGCAGAGGAGAAAATATTACGAAAACAGAGTCAAAGAAACAGAGGAAAGAGCTCAGCAAGAGGTAGAGGATCAGTCAGATCCAGAGGAACACAACAACAGTTTGAAGCAGGAAGTTCCAGCGGCAGATCACCACAGATGGGTGATTCTAGTAGAGGGAGATTCGCGCCCAGAGGAAGAGGGCGAGGAAGAGATGTCAGGTGTTATACCTATGGAGAATGGGGACATACGTCGTGGAATTGTCCTCAGAACAAATCAGCAAGCCAGAGAGGTGCAAATGTGGTTGAGGCAGAGCCAGAACCACCTCGACTTGTAGAGAAGGAAGAACCACCGGAGGAAGGTGAATCATTGCTGCTCAGAAGAACTTTGTTGAGATCAGAAAAAGAGATTGGAGAACCTGCGCAAAGGAAGAACTTGTTCAGGACTACATGCAAATCAAAGGGTAAGTGCTGTAAGGTTATAATTGATAGTGGGAGTACTGACAATCTTGTGTCTACAGAGATGGTGGAAAAGCTTGGGTTAACAAAGAAAGTGCATCCTGCACCGTACAAAGTATCTTGGCTTCAGAAGGGTCATCAAGTCACCGTGACAGAGCAATGTAATGTGGAAATGCAGATTGGCACATACAGAGATGTGATTTTATGTGACATAATGCCCATGGACGTATGTCACCTGTTATTGGGGAGACCATGGCAATTTGATCGAAACGTGATTCATGATGGAAGAAGAAATACATACACCATAGAAAAGGATGGAGTTAAGCATACGTTGCTGCCAGTGAAGAATGATGCTGATAAAGAGCTGCCTGAAAATAGTATCATGTTCGTGAGTGGTAAGGAACTGCTATAGGAGGTTGATAGAAGCGAAGAGGTGCATTTCGCTATCGTGGGAAGGCCAAAGGTAATTTTAACCTCCACAAATTTACATGATTTACCTGAAGAAATTCAATCTATGTTAGATAGTTACATGGATATCATTGTGGATGAATTGCCAAATGAATTACCACCGGTTAGAAGTATAAGTCACCATATCGACTTAATACCAGGAGCAAGTCTACCTAACAAAGCTGCATATAGATTAACTCCTCAGGAAAATGCAGAAGTTGCAAGACAGGTTCAGGAGCTGATGGACAAGGGGCTGATTCGGGAAAGTCTGAGTCCGTGTGCTGTACCAACGGTGCTTAGTCCGAAAAAGGGAGGAGAATGGCGCATGTGCACCGATTCCAGAGCTATCAACAAGATAACAGTCAGGTATAGATTTCCTTTGCCCAGAATGGATGATTTAATGGATTGTTTGAGTGGATCCAGGTACTTCACTAAGATAGATCTGAAAAGCGGGTATCATCAGATCAGGATTCGGGAAGGCGATGAGTGGAAAACCGCTTTCAAAACCAACAGTGGATTGTATGAGTGGTTAGTGATGCCTTTTGGGCTCACTAATGCGCCCAACACATTCATGAGACTAATGAATGAGGTTCTGAAAGAGTATACAGGTAAATTTGTTGTTGTTTACCTTGATGATATCCTAGTTTTCAGCAAAAGTAAAGAGGAGCATTTGGAACACTTGAAGTTAGTTTTGAAAACTCTGCAGAAAGAGAAACTACTAATCAATCTGAAGAAATGTAGTTTTATGAAAGAGGAGCTGGTATACTTGGGGTTTGTGATTTCCAGAGACGGTTTGAAAATGGATCCGGAAAAGGTACAAGCAATCAAAGACTGGCCTACTCCCAGGAGTGTCTTTGAGGTAAGGAGTTTCCATGGACTTGCTAGTTTTTACCGAAAATTTATAAAGGGATTTAGTCAAGTTTGTGCACCAATCCTTGAGACAATCAAGGAGGTCAATCAGCCATTTCGATGGACAGAAGCAGCTGATAGGAGTTTCAATCTGTTGAAAAGAAAGATAACAGAAAAGCCTATTCTAGCCTTACCAAATTTTGAGAAAGTTTTTCAAGTGGAAACCGATGCAAGTGGAGAAGCAGTTGGTGCGGTGCTAAGCCAAGAGCAAAGGCCAATAGCATATTTCAGCGAGAAGTTAAATGATGCAAAGAAAAAATATTCATCTTATGATAAAGAATTTTACGCTATTGTGCAGGCATTAAAAAAGTGGAGACATTACTTGCTACCGAAAGAGTTCATCTTATATTCAGACAACCATGCTTTGCAGTTTATTAATAACCAGCCAAAGCTAAATCAGAAGCATGCCAAGTGGGTGGAATTTCTGCAAAGTTTCACTTTTGTAATAAAGCATAAAAGTGGTAAGTCTAACAAAGTAGCGGATGCATTGAGCAGAGTAAGTTTTCTTTTGCAAGAATTTAAAGTGGGTGTTGTAGGTTTTGACGAAATGATAGAAATGTACAAGGATGATGAGGATTTTAAAGACATCTATACAGCGGTACAGAATCCAGCGAGCCATAACAGAAGTCAATGGATGGATTACCTTGTTCAAGGAGGCCTGTTATTTAAAAGCAACAAATTGTGCATCCCAAAATGTTCCATGAGAGAGAACATCATTAAAGAAAAGCACAGTGGAGGATTGTCTGGTCATTTTGGACAAGACAAAACTTTTGCTCAGGTGAATGCTTTTTATTATTGGCCTAAAATGCAAACTGAGGTCAAAAAGTTTGTTGAGAAATGCAGGGTATGCCAGTATGCCAAAGGAAGGAGTCAAAATACCGGACTATATCAGCCATTGCCCATACCAGATCGACCATGGGATGCAGTGAGTATGGACTTCGTTTTGGGTTTACCAAAAACTCAGAGAGGAAATGATTCTATTTATGTTGTTGTAGACAGATTTTCTAAAATGGCTCATTTTATTGCTTGTAAGAAGACTAATGATGCCACACACATAGCAAATTTGTTCTTTTCAGAGATTGTAAGATTGCATGGTTTGCCTGTGAGTATTGTATCAGACCGAGACACTAAATTTGTAGGGCATTTCTGGAGGACACTTTGGAAGAAACTGGGAACTAAGCTCAGTTTTAGTTCAGCTTACCATCCTCAAACGGATGGTCAAACTGAAGTCGTAAACAGAAGTTTGGGGAATATATTAAGAAGTTTGGTACATCAAAATCCCAAACAGTGGGATTTGGCATTAGCGCAAGCTGAATTTGCTTACAACGACACACCAAACCGAAGCACTGGAATGAGTCCATTTCAGATTGTGTTTGGAATGCATCCGAGAGGAGTATATGAGCTAAGAGACTTGGGGAAACAAGAAACCAGAAGTGCAAGTGCTGAAGATTTTGTTGAACAAATGCAAAAGCTACAGGAAGAAGTTAAAGGTAAACTACAGGAAAGCAGCAAGAAATACAAGCAAAAGGCAGATCTGAAAAGAAGAGAAAAAGAATTTCAGGTAGGAGATTTGGTCATGGCATATTTGAGGAAAGAGAGATTTCCTACAAAAACTTACAACAAGCTAAAACTGAAGAAGATAGGGCCATGTAAAATCAAAAGGAAATTTTCAGCCAATGCATATGAGATTGAGCTACCAGAAGGGATCGGAATATCTCCTATTTTTAATATTGCAGACTTGTATCCATTCAGAGAGGCAGAAACAGAATTGCAGACTGAAGCTACAGGTGATGAAGTTCCAACCGTGGATTGGGCAGAACAGGTACCAAAAACCTTCCAGAAAGAAGTTGAAGATATTTTAGATCAGCGGATATTCAAGAAAACTCGAGGCCAGACATATTTCCAGTATCTTGTCAAGTGGAAGGAGCAGCCAGTGGAAGATTCCAGTTGGTTAACAGCAACTGAATTGCAGAAATATGGCATAACTCTTGGAAGTTTAAAGAACCAATCTTTTCTTCTTCGGGAGTCTGATGCAGGAGCATCGGAACGGGCCAGCAATGTGGGAGATTGCCCACATGTTGTGGCTTGAAAACCGTATTTTACTTGCTGTTGATAGTAGAAGTCAAGTTCAGTTAGTTATTGTTGTAATAGTTAAAAAAAATCTTTCTATTTGGTGTTGATTGTTAGGCGCATTTTCTGTTTAAATAAATTTATGTCACCTTATCTGTTGTTAGAGTTATTAGGGAAATAAATGGCAAACTGAAGATTCTTGGAGCGATCAACGCCGGTTTCTTCTGGGAGATCTTGATTCAAGAACACTTGAAATCCGGCAACGTGTTATAAACAGGTGTTCTGACCGCCGATTGTGTCAAATGCAGCTGCGTTGGACCGGAATATGGGGCAATCACTGAACCTGCATTAAAATTTAACTGAGATATGGCGGTGGAGGACGGATTGATTGAAAGGAATCGGCTTAGAATCCGGGTGATATCGTGATTTTTGTATGTCAAAGTCTTGATATGCCAGAAAAAGAAAGAAGAAAGCGATGGGATCGACGTTTTTTTTCTTTCTATTGTTTTCAGGTAGCATGTAAAAATTAAGACCTGGGTTGTCACAGAAATATGGAGAGTGGTGTAAAATTTAGGAGCTTCGTTGTTAATCAATAAATCCACAGATGTGTTTTTTTCTGTTTTTGGTTTTTAGTTGTGACCTCAGATGTGAGAGGCGGGGTGTTGAACCAGCGTTATTCTGGTTTTTAGTATTTGTTTGCTGTTTTTTTTGTTCAGATGGCGATGTAAATTGAGAACTGGCGTTGTCCAATAATTATAGGAACAAATGTTCGTTTGATGGACTTTGTTTTTAGTTGTGATCTATTTGCGTAGGATTAGCTTCGATGTGCTGGATATAGAACACATTGTATCGGTGGATACAATAAATAAACTAATCTGTAATCTTTGGGAATGTTAATAATATTGTGTAGGCGGAAGTTCAACGTCCTCTGTTTTGTTTAACAGATGTCACATTTTTTTTAAATTGCGTTGGGATAAAGATCGATGTTTGTAAATTGCAACAAGTGCAACGTAGATATGGAAAAATGAATGTTTTGTTGGTATCAAACAGAAAGGTTGTGATTGTTATGCGATAGGCTGCGCACTGTATAATGAATGAACAAATTCAGTTCTCCATATTAATGTAAACAGGGTTTTCCATTTTTGACATTCCGCATTCTAAAAGAAACAGAGTTTCTCTATTTGAATCGATTGACTTTTTTAGCAGATTTGGCACAGGTGTTTCGGTGCATCAGTTATTGTCAAGACCACCCTCACCTAAAGTCTATTTTCTAATTCATTCCATACTCAAATTTCTCTGAGTCTTTAACCCTGTCAAAAGAGAAATTATGGTATATACTTCTCTACCATGGGAGTCATTTTAAGGTCAGAGTCGAATGGTATTAATTTTATTGAATGATATCCATAGGTCAAACAATTTTTGCACCATGGAAGGTGGCTAGAATTCGTAGTGAAAATCAATGGGCGTGAGGAGGTAACAAAATATTTCGATAGGGCATATGACAAAATTGAAGAAGAAATTGGGGACATGAACCTTGTGTTAATATGGTCTTTCATAGCAGAAGCCACAAGATTTCCAAGAATTGGAGAGAGATGGTTTAAGAATAGAAGAATTGAAGAAAAAAATGGAGAGTTTTCTCAATAATCGAGGTATGGACATTTTTGTTTCTAAAAGGGGAATACTAGCCATGACTTTGAAGAATAAATGAAGGCATTTTCTGCTAATCATTCAAAATTTTATAACTTGTGAAGGAAGATTCAGTAACATGTTATTTTATCAATCACGTTTAATGATGAATTTTCTAGATGGAAATGAAATTCACCTATCATATTTCCTAATTCCAAGTTTAAGAAAGATGGTTGGTAATGTTCACAAAAAAATACAATCTATAGATAATGCTTTACACCATCATGGCATAGTGAAAATCTTGAATGAAGGAAATATGAGAAACATAGGAGACAATTGGGAAGATTTATTAGTTATAAATCATTTCAAGGAAGCAGAAATAGAAGAGCCCAGTGGTAAGACAAACTAAAGTAGAAGGAAGTTTCCGATGGGAAATAACTCACCTCCACAATAAGGGCCACATTCATAGGATGAGTCTCCTCTTAGAGATATGTTAGTGAATCTTAAAAAGAAAAATCTTAAAAGAAATAAATCTAGCACTGAGGAAGAAATTTCATCCAAAAAGAGAACATAACATGAGAAAATAGAGCAGGGAAAAATTAAGATGCAATATCTTAGTAATAAATCACCATCTAAACCATCATCTACCATAAGAAGAAGCTTAAGGTTCAATATAAGAAATGCATGAATAGCCTCGACAATCCCCGAAATTTTTTGATTTAGAGAAAGGAGAAATGGACTCTAGAGTTTCATCATCACCAAATCCATCACCAACAGTTCCATCATCACCTATTCCATCACTAGCTGAGAGTCCAGTTAGAATAACTTCGAAGATTGATCCTGTGCAACACGAAATTTATGACTATATAGAATCTTTGGAAAGAAGAGCTATAAGTAAAAATATTGCAACATCCTCAAACCAAGGAGAAAATGAAGCAATCAATTCTAATATTTCAGGAGAGCTTCAAGTTTAAGACAACCTCAAGCAAGAAATTTATGAGTTGGAAATACTGAATAGACTTTTGAAGAAGGAGAATGAAACAGAAAAGGAATAGAATAAAATCCATAAAACCCAGAATGAAAAAATCATACTACATCCTGGTCAAGGAAAATTTTGATGGAAATTTATCTTAATGATTAGAAACCTTGGCGAATCTTACTAATCTTTAATATGAAAAATATAGAATGATTAGTGATATTTTAGTAAAAATATTCAAACTTATAATGGTTTTTTATAGTTTCTGTAAAAAATTGGCGATTATTAAGGTAAAATAATTTTTTCTTATAAAATTTGGGCAAATCAGTTTTAGGAATAAATGGGAATTGGTGAATCTTTTTTTTGGAAAAAGCATGGAAAATTAGCCTATCTGCAAATATTAGCCGCTAAAATTTTCCTTGATCTTGGTTTGAGGTATAATAAAAACAAGCAATTGATAGCTCAAAACAATTTTCTTAAGAGGAAGATTATATGCCTGCAACACAGAATTTTGATGAAGAAACCGAGGATGGTAGTTAGTGCTAAGAAATCAAGGAGGAGTAACTTTGATGTCCTTTCTCAGGTATCTATGGCGGCTCAGTAACACGAAGGACTCACAAATTTTTAAATTTTTCATGAGGACATGCAATGTCTTCTGTGTGGGGGAATGTTGAACCCTAGAATTTCTTCTTTTTTACAACTCTTTTTCACTCCATTCCTCCCTTTTTGATCTTCATAACTACAATTTGGGTATCAGTTTACAAGGTTGATAACATAGTGGGTTCATAATCATCTTCTATTTCATAAATATAACTTGCCTATATTATTTAACTTAATATCTACTTAAGCTACTGAATTATAGTGATTCTGCAGCTGATGTATGTTTCTACAGCTAAGTCCAAGGTCTGATAGGTTGTGTAGTTTCAACCGAGAAATAGGTCATATGGGTAGTTTGAAATTGGTTGAGACAACAGTATTTTCCTATTTTTAGAAGCTGGATTGATAAAGGAGGCACTCTAGCAACTTGGTCAAAGGATAAGTCAACCACCGTAGAAGGCGAATAAAGAAAGTGAGATGCAAATTTTTCGCCTCATGATTTGTTACATTGATAGAAAATCTTGAGCATATCATGATATCTTATCTTTTATAGTTAAATATAGCTAATGTTGATTAGAATAAGCATAATTCTAAGAAACTATTGGAAATAATGGGGGGGGGGGTGAATTAATATTTCTTTTTAAATGTTCTTTTTTATCACCAAAACATTTATGTATGGAACACAAAATTGGATAGCTGGAATAAATGCTTTTATTAACACAACCAATGCAATGAAATAGATACAATATATAAATGGTTTCAATTAGTTTCCAAGCACCAAATTGGACTTTTGTGAGGCTCCAACCTCTAGAACACCAACTCTGTTTTGCCAAGGCAATAGTTCTGCACTTAGGAGCACCAACTCCCAAGGATTCCAATCCTTTCAGTCCTAAGGCTCCAACCCTAACCTAGTAGAAACTATTTTGATGTAGTTCTCTGCTCCAAGCCTGATGAGCTTCTGCTTCACTCCTATTCTCTTGATTCTCCTGCCTCTGTCTCAAATTGAGCTTCCTCTCACTCTGATTATACACACATACTTCCTTTTTTTTCATGTTTTTGTATTCCTGATGCCTTTGAATGTTTGTTTCCACTTTCCACTGGCTCTTTAGCTTCTTCAACACTTGCTTCAGCTTCCTCTCTGCTAGCTTGTCCTTTGGCTTCCCTCTTCTTCATTGCTTTGGCTTTTCGATTTCCTCTGTGCTGGCTTACCCTTCGGCTTCCTAGCTTTTCGACCGCCGTAGCTTCCTCTGTCACCAACACTTTTGGGACACATTGATTCAATGACGAAGACCAAAATGCATAGAGAAAGCTACCATGTCACCACCGCCATTGCAATCGGCGTCATTCTAGCCTTCTGAACTATCGAGAGCATTTCTTATGCATTTTGGCCTTCAAAACCCTATACAATACAGATATTCTTATACCACAAGTGGTATTTCGGAAGGGGAATAAGCAGGAACTGGTATTCATAGGATGGCTTCCAATTCCACTTGGCAAGTGACACGCAGCAATGGGAAGGAAGAGGATACTGCTTTTCGGGCGGGTATTCCTCGAGCTACATGTCCAATCGAAATATATGTAGACTATTGGATCCACGAAGGAATGATCAATGGTGGAGGGTCAGATGCACCAGGAATGTGGACCCACCCTTTTATGGGCGCAAATGTAATACATAGGAATATATGAAAAAACAACCGAAACATTACAGGGTGGACTTCAAATTTATTATGCCTGCATTTATAGCTTTATCGGGTTCACTACATATATCACAATCAACAGTTGCGGCTTCTCGATGGCCGATGGCCGATTCACCTACGGATGCGATATGATATTAAGCCAGATTGTAATGTTGCATCGGGTCTACAACATTCATCGCAATTGGCACTTACAGGAGGACAACCCTTTGGGTATTATGATATGCGAGTACCGATAGGGTGGATACGATATAATATACACCCGAACATATATGTTTCGTCGGGTCTACACATATATATCGTTGTCGGGGGTTTTGGGGTGATGGCATATAGTAGAACCCGCCGATAACAATATCGCTGATATATACATATTCCACCTTTCTATTCCGATATATACATATTTCTCTGCTCCGACAGTGTATATGCATATATATATATATATATATATATATATATATATATATATATATATATATATATATATATATATATATATATATATATATATATATATATATATATATATATATATATATATATATATATGTATGTATATGTATATATATATATATATATATGTCTTCTGCCTCCGATAGTGTATTTACATATATATGCACTATATTGTTCCCGATAGCTCCATATAGTGTATTCTTTGGCATCCATTTCTCTGATAGCTCTGTTTGCTTCCTCCGATGGCTCTGTTTGCTTTCTCTGGCTCCTCGAATATTGCCATATTGATATTAATGACAATCTATGTCAATAATCTCCCCCTTTATTATTGATGGCAATATTCTTCTGCTCTCCTCCTTTAAAATCAATGGCAAATGAATGCATACAGACTCCCCCTGTCGAACTGCTCCCCTTGTAGAACTTCTCCCCTTTCTTGCACCATCTTTATGAATGAACTTGAGTGATGCTAAAGAGATAAACCCCATCTTTTGACGAAGATGTTCAAATACTTCTTGAGGAACAGGTTTTGTGAAAACATCAGCTATCTACTCCTTAGTATTGATATATTCCAAGGTGATGTTTTGTTCAGCTACTTGTTCATGAAGGAAATGATACTTTATTGGTATATCTTTGGTCTTTGAGTGCATCACTGGATTTTTGTTGAGACTAATAGCACTCGTGTTATCACAATATATGGTAATTGGTTGATCTGTACCTATGTTGACATCTTTTAGAGCCTCCTTCATCCTTAATATTTCAGTACAACAGTCTATTGTAGCTATATACTCGGCTTCCACTGTGGATAATGATATGGATGTCTCTTTTTTGTTGAGCCAAGATAATAAACAGTCTCCCAGGAAGAATGCATTTCCACCAGTACTTTTCCAATCATCTACACTTCTGGCCCAATCGGCATCGACGTATATAGTTACAGTGAGTGTTGAGCTCTCTGGGTGCCAAAGACCAAAATCAGGAGTTCCTTTCATATATTCTTTTTACAGCTAACAGATGGGATTGTTTAGGAGCAGATTGAAATCTTCCCACCATTCCTACTGCCTGCATTATGTCGGGTCTTATAGTAGTTAAGTACAGAAGGGCTCCAATTATTGACCTGTAATGAGTTGCATCTCCTAGAGGGGAGTCATCATTTTTGCTCAATTTTCAATTTGTGGTCATAGCTGTGCTCATGGGTGCACAGTATTCCATTCCATATCTCTTAAGCATGTCTTTAAGATATTTGGCTTGAGATATAAACAATCCTACTCTGGTTTGAGATACTTGTAGTCCAAGGAAGTGAGATAACTCTCCTATCATTGACATCTCAAATTCTGTTGACATGTTTTGAGAAAATTCATGGCTCATTTCATCATTATTGCTAGGAAAAATCAGATCATCAACATAAACAAGTGTGACTAGTAACTTAACTTCATCCATCTTAATGTAGAGATTACCTCCTTCCACTCCTTTCTTGAAGCCTTTCTGTTGTAGATAGTGATCCAATCTTGCATACCAAGCTCTAGGAGCTTGTTTCAACCCATATAATTCCTTTTTCAACTTACAGACTAAGTCTTTTCCTTCTGTTAGATCAAACTCTTCGGGTTGCTCCATCTAGACTTCTTCCTTAAGTTCCCCATTCAGATATGTTGATTTTACGTCCATTTGATAGATTTTGAATCCTTTTGAGCAAGCAAATGCCAAGAACATCCTAATAGCTTCCATACGAGCTACTGGTGCAAATGTTTCTTCAAATTCAATTCCTTCCATTTGTGAATAGCCTTTGCAAACAAGCATTGCATTGTTTCTGATAACTTGTCCATCTTCATTCATGTTATTTTTGAATACCCACTTGGTTCCTATTATGTTTTTGTCCTTTGGACGAGGTACTAGCTCCCATGTCTCGTTCTTCTCAATTTTGGACATTTCTTCTTCCATGGTTTTTACCTAATGAGGATCCTTACTTGCTTGTGCAAATGTTTATGGTTCTATCATGGATAGAAGAGAAATAACGTTTCTCTTTGGTGTAATTATCATCCTTCTTCGGGTTTGCATCCCTTCATCTCTATTGCCAATAATTTGCTCTTCTAGATGATATTTCTGGAGAAACTTCATCTTTGAAGGCGTATGAGGTGGTTCTTTTTCCTCTTCTTCTTCTTTTTGACCTATTTCTTCTTCTTCAGGTTCTTCTTCTTCAATGAGAGGATCATCTTCATGTTCTTAAATATTTCTAGAAGGTCTTCATCAATATTTACGTCAATGCTTCCCACTATTTTCTTTAGTCAAAAATTGTAGCACTTGTAGGCTTTGCTCCATGTAGAGTATCCAAGGAATATCCCTTCATCAACTTGAGAATCAAACTCTCCTAGTGAGCCATCATTGATTTTTATGAAGCACTTGCTTCCAACGATCTTGAAGTACTTTACTGAAGCAGGTCTTCCTTTCCATAATTCATAAGGAGTGTTTTCACAATTTTGCCTTAATTGAGTTCGATTCAAGGTATAGACAGCTATCTCGACTACTTCTCTCCAGAATTTTAGCTACAAGTCTACTGCTAATAACATTGTTCTTGCCATTTCTTGAACTGTTTAGTTTCTTCTTCCAACTATCCCATTTTGCTGGGGTGCTCTGGCAACAGAGAATTCTCTTTTAATTCCATGTATATTACCGAACTCATTAAATTATTTTGATGTGAATTCTCCCCCTCTATGTACTCTAAGGCACTTAATTTTTGAGTCCTTTTCGTTTTCTACAAGTGATTTTAGATTCTTAGAACACTCAAATGTTTCAGATTTATATTTTATAAAATATATCCACATCATTCTAATATAGTCATCAACAAATAAAACAAAGTACCTTTCTCCTTGGAGTGCGTGATTTCTAGTTGGTCCACATAAATTAGCATGGATGATCTCCAAGGGCTTTGATGTAGAGAGCTCCTTGGCCTTGTGGTTGGTTCTGGTTTTCTCTCCATGTTGACATGGACCACATACTCCTTGATTTGGCTTGAAAATCCTTGGGGTTTCTTGTACAGCTTTAATCTTGCTGATATTGATCAGATTTTTGAAGCTTGTATGTCCAAGTCGCTTGTGCCACAACCAAATTTCATGTGTCTGACTCAGGTAGCATTTTTTTTCTTGAATCTTGTTCAGAATGTAAATTTTGTCTTGTGTTCTAACCCCTTTCTCCATAAGTTCCCCTGAGGAAGAGTTCCTTATTTCATAGTCTTTGGTGCTAAAGACAACATTATGTCCTTGCTCATAGATTTGGCTGACACTCAGGAGATTGTCTTTCAGCTTGTCTACTAGCAGAGCATATTGAGCTTGTCCTTTTCCATTGATAAGAGTAACAATTCATTTTCTCGCAATTCTGGCAGATCCACTTCCAAAGGACAAATTTCCTTCCTTTATGCCCAATGAGACAAACTTCCTTTTGTCCCCTATCATGTGTCTGGAGCACCCACTATCCACAAAGCAATGATTTTCATTATTTTGAGCATATAGAGCCAGGCCATATTTATCCATGTTGGGATTCTCACTACTTTCTTTTCCTCTTTTGAGTGGGCAGTTTTGTTCATAGTGTCCATTATTGTACCATAATGAGCAAATCCGATCAAATTTGGTCAAGGGATCAAACGAATTGAAGGTTTTGATTTGTCCCTGCCTTTTGGGGCCATATAGTTTGATTATTTGATCCTTTAGCTTTGGTGTTTCACTCTTGTGAGCCATACAATGTCTGGCTTGATGACCAAAGTTTTTAAAATGAAAACAATGTCTAAGAAAGATAGCTTTGTACCTATTGTAGTAGCCACGGTTTGTGTCAATTTCCTTCCTTGGAAATACTCCCGCTTCATTCTTTCGATTTGAGATGGTCCTTTGATGGACTACTGGTTTGTATTTGCTGTAGTATCCATGATTCGAATCCACATTCTTCTTTGGAGTTATTCTCTCTTCATTCTTTGGATCTCGGATGCGCCTTTGATGACATACTTTTTCTTCTTTTGAGTTGCTGGAAAGTGCATCAGCATAGCTTTTCGCACTATTCTTAGTGCTTGATGATTCTCCTTTAAAACCTATTCCAGACTTGTCATGTTGAGGTTTTTGACTTTTCAGGATAGTCTCAAGTATTTGAGAGCTTTTCCAATCATTTTTAACTTGCTCCAATTACTTCCTCAGAGATACCATTTCGACTTCACGTTCTTCGCAAGTCTCTTCTTTTTCTTTTAGCTTTGTTTCCAAGAGATCTTCTCTTCTTCTTGTTTCCTCATTTTATAACTTGAGAGAAATGATTTTATTATGTAATTTCTCATTTTCTTCAATAGCACTTATTAACAGTTCATCTACATTTCCTTCTAGCCCCGAGTCATCATCATTTGTGAATTCCATGAATAATGTTTCTTGGCTTTCATCATGGTGTTAGGATATTCCGACACATAGGATATAGTTAAGTTCAACTTGGTCTAGCATAGAGTTAGGTTAGAGTTAGGTAAAGTGTGTTTCTTTACCGTTGTACATTTTGTAACTTACAATCCGACGGTCACGATATGTAGTGATCCGACGGTTCACTCTCACCTCGGTATTACCGACACTTGATCCGTGGCTTGACACCCGATTGGTCCATGAGTTCTATTTAAAGCGCATGGAGGGTCATTGTTCGGGTAATCCGTGCATGAGAGAAGCTTATGTAAATTTTCATTCTTTGATTAATAAATTGTCTGTACCCACGTTGGGACAGGCTGTGGACTGTTTCCCTCCTTGCACTCTGAGGGTTTTAACCACGTCAAAAATACTGGTGTATTGATTTGAGATCTGGTTGTGAGCGGTGTCCTTTTGGTATTCTTTCTGAGGAACTTACCCTGTAAATTCCTACATGGTATCAAAGCTATTTGAGGGCCGCGTCCGTTGGTGATCCAAATCTGAAGCCGGTAGAACTGCATGCGGCTGTCGTTTCCTAGATCTGTTGTTTCTGACTGCTTTCGGGCCGAGAGGACTACTCTGTTGCGTTCGGAGCATTTGTTTCAGTGAGGAACCCCTTTCGTTTCACGCGAAAAGGTTTCCGGTAGCCCTAGCTGCGTCATTTTTCAGATCGGGAGGTATACAGTGTTTTTTTTTGCAGTTTACTGTCATTTTCTCTCTGCTTATTTCGGTTTCGGTTTATTTAGCCTTTTTTTTTCCGGATCTATACCTTTCATTTCTGCGTATGCTCTTTGCCCTGCGACTCTGTGCGATCTGGGCAAATCAGAAACAGAAAGAAAGGATTTTTCTCATGCGTATGCTCTTTTCCCTGCACCTTAGTGTGATCTTGGAAAATCAGAAACATTGAGAAAAATATTTAGTTTTTCGGTTAAAAGCTAACTTTGAGCCGTAAGGTTCGTTTTTCTTTGCATATTCGTGTTGGGTTTTGTGTTTTGTGTTTTGTAGGGGAAAAGAGCCTTCCCAAGGCAAGCACGCAAATCGAGCCCCCCCCCCCCCCCCCCCTCTCTCTCTCTCTCTCTCTCTCTCTCTCTCTCTCAAATATTTTGTATAGATCAATTGGTTCAAAGACTTTTTAAGAGAGTAGAGGTCTTGGGTTCAAGTCTCCATTTTGTGGGGGCGGATTTTTTCATTCCCGCACATTCGCGCACTTTGCCGGCAACGTCAACAATTTTTTTTCAAAAAGCCATAACTTCTTCATCCGGAAGCCTTTTTCAGAGCCGTTTTTTTTAAAACCGCCTATTTTTTCGAGATCTATCCATTGGACCACTTACTTTCAGCATCTTCAGCTTCAGGTTTTTTTCAAAAAATGGAAAGTCCATGCCAAGTCATTCTTGACAGCACTAACTACTTCCAATGGGTAGCCTACATGGGAGATTTACTTAGAAGTAAAGGTCTCTTCAGAATAGCCACAGACCAAGAGAAGAAACCCAAAGATGAAGACAAGGCCGAAAAATGGGAAAATAGACAAGATCAAGCACGTGGTTTGATAGGAATGTCTGTTTCTCCTGATCTTAGATTCCACATTGCAGAAATTGAAACTCCTCATGAAGCATTAGAAAAACTTGCTAAAGTTTTTGGGATTAAAAATGAAATTAGAGCCCATCAACTTGAGAATGAGTTGCTTACTTTGGATCCTAATAATTTTTCTTGCATTGAAGATTTCTTGTCCAAATTCAAGACCCTTAGATATCTCTTGGAAGGTGTTAAAGTTAAGAAAGAAGATGGTAACCTTATTTATTCCATCCTTACTAAGTTGGGACCAGCCTACTCTGTATTTGTTTCCACTTTCCATTCTACAAGGGAAGCTTTCATTTGTCAAGGCAAAGACTACAAACCCCCTTCCTTTGACTCCTTTTGTGATTCCTTAATAAGAGAACAAGAAAAACTCTTACACCTTGGTCTTCTTAATCTTGGAAACTCTTCCTCGAAAGCGTTAGCCGCCCAGCAGCAACCAAATTCAAAGAATCCTAAGAAGTCTTATCCTCAAAGGAATGGTCCTAAACCAACTCAGCCTCAAGATGAAAGATCATTTCAGCAAAATGACAAGACCAATAAAAACAAATGGAAGAGGACTGACAGACATTGTAACTTTTGTAATCGAGATGGCCACTTAGAATCTAAATGCTTTAAGAAGATGGAAGCCTTGGAAGCCGCAATGAAGAAACATAACATCCATCTGGAGCCTACTTCAACTTCAACTTCCGGAACGGCACTTTCTGCATGTCATCGTCAATCATCTCAGTCTGGTTATGCATTAAATGTATCTTCTTCTTCTTCTCATTCTCATGAGTGGCTCATTGATTCTGGAGCCTCTTGTCACATGGCCAAAAACCAAGCCATGTTTTCTTCTTTAAATGATTGTAACACCTAAAATATATATGTTGGTGATGATAGATCTCTTAATGTTGTAGGGACTGGAACTGTTCATCTAGACAATGGTCAGTTCAATGATGTATTATGTGTTCCAAACTTATCCTGCAACCTTCTATCTGTCTATCAGATAACTCATTCAGGTGAAGGTAAAATTGTTGAATTTTCACCTCATGATGTTGTAATCAAGGATCTAAAAGATCCTAAACAGATTCTAGCTACTGGTCTTGCTGATGATTCCAAAAGGTTGTATAAGTTTCACAACTTTGGGTCATCCCATCTTCCCTCAGTGTTTGTTGCTCATAATGATGAAGTGAGCAAACTTTGGCATGAGCGGTTTGGTCACTTAAACTATCGCTCCCTTCAGCATCTATGTAAAGAAAATATGGTGACAGGTCTTCCTATGGTATCTTGCAAAGATGGTGTTTGTTCCGGATGTGTACTCGGAAAACATCATCGGGACAGTTTTGACAAACGTGCCTCTTGGCACGCCTCAGCCCCTTTACAGCTTGTGCACAGTGATTTATGTGGTCCTCTTCCTGTTGCTTCATTCTCTGGCTGCAAGTACTTCTTAACTTTCATTGATGATTTCTCTAGACGCACTTGGGTATACTTCTTAAAACTCAAGAGCGAAGTATTTAGCACTTTTTTGGCCTTCAAAGCATTTGTTGAAAAACAATCTGGACATCAAATTCTTAAGCTAAGAACTGATAATGGTGGAGAATATGTTAAAAACGCATTCATCAACTTTTGCACCGAAAATGGAATTCAAATGCAACATACTGTTCCATACACTCCACAACAAAATGGTGTAGCTGAAAGGAAAAATCGCACCTTAAAGGAAATGGCTAATTGTATGCTGCAATCTAAAGGACTCAGTCTTAGTTTTTGGGCCGAAGCAATTAATTGTGCAAATTATATAATCAATCGCACTCCTACTAAGGTTCTAGAGAATATCACTCCAGAAGAAGCTTGGAGTTCCATTAAACCAGATGTAAGTCACTTTCGTGTGTTTGGAAGTGAAGCATGGGCCCATATTCCAGATGAAAAGCATAAAGCTTTAGAACCTAAGAGTGAGAAATGTACTTTTGTTGGATATTCTGAAGATGTAAAAGGTTATAGACTTATTCCATTTAAGTCCAAAAATGTTATCATTAGAAGAGATGTAAAATTTGATGAAAATAAATCGGCCTGCGAGCCTAGTCCGGCGGATGTGCCACCTCTTCCTATCTCTTCTATCTTTGAAAACATTTCTTCTTCTGATGATGAAAGCGAGGATGATAATCCTCCCCCACCTTCTCAGGATCCTCAACTTCCAAGATGGGTCCGTGCTACTCGGGATGCAGCAGGTGATCTTGCCGGTGATCCTACAGATCAGCGACGTACACGTTCTCAGTTTGAAAGAGCCTCTTCTTTACTGGCTCAAGCTCCAGTAAATCATGATCCTGACACTTTTGCAGAAGCTTCAGGCCATCCACATTGGGAAGCAGCTATGAATGAAGAATATCATTCATTGATGACAAATGATACATGGGATCTTGTTCCTCTACCAAAGGGACGCAAACTTGTTAGATGCAAATGGGTTTACAGAACCAAGTATGGACCAGATGGGAAAGTTGATAAACATAAGGCTCGTCTAGTTGCTAAGGGCTTTTCACAGGTTGAAGGCATTGACTACACTGAAACCTTCTCTCCAGTTGCCAAAATGAACTCTATCCGCCTTGTTCTTTCCCTTGCTGCCTCTTTAAAATGGGAAGTCCATCAAATGGATGTTAAATCTGCCTTCTTGCATGGGGACTTGCAGGAAGAAATCTATATGGAACAACCCATTGGCTTCATACAAACAGACTCCAGCCTCGTTTGTCGACTTAAGAAATCCCTTTATGGCCTCAAACAAGCTCCTCGGGCTTGGTATGCCAAAATGGATAGCTTTCTTTTAGAATCTGGCTTTTCTAGGTGTCATTCTGACAATACTGTCTACACCAAGAAAGTGGGCAACTCTCTTATCATCCTTGTTCTTTATGTTGATGATCTTATTCTTACTGGTAGTGATCCCAACCTTATAAACCATGTGAAGTCCAGCCTTAAAAAGAAATTTGAAATGACAGACTTAGGACACTTACACTATTTTCTCGGTCTTCAAGTCTTGCAATCCCAAGAAGGTATTTTCCTTTCCCAGTCCAAGTATGCTTGTGATATTCTTCGTCATTTTCACATGGAAGACTGTAAGCCAACCCCTTCTCCCTTTCAGTCTGGAGTCAAACTTTCAGTCTCTTGTACTTCTCCTGAAGTTGATGCTACCTTATACCGTCAACTTGTCGGAAAACTCTTGTATTTAACCCATACTCGTCCTGATCTTTCCTTTGCTGTTGGCCTTGTTTCTCGTTTTATGCAAAACCCCCGTGAAAGTCATTGGAAAGCAGCTAAAAGAATACTTCGTTATGTTCGAGGTACAGTACAGTTTGGGATTCATTACAGTGCCAAAGCAACTCCTCTGTTAGTTGGTTTCACTGATTCTGATTGGGCTGGTGACCTTGATGATCGGAAGTCTACTGCCGGTTATGTCTTCACTCTTGGTTCAGGACCTATTACATGGGCTTGTAAGAAACAGGCTGCCATTTCTCTTTCGTCAGCAGAAGCAGAGTATCGTGGTGCCGTGGAAGCTAGTAAGGAAGCCTTGTGGCTTCGTCAGATCCTATCAGAATTTGGCTTTGAGCAGCAGCATCCAACCACACTTTGGTGTGATAATCAAAGTGCCATTCAGCTATGCAAAGATCCAGTCCAGCATCAGCGCAGCAAACACATTGAACTACACATGCACTTCATCAGAAAGCTCATTCATGACCATGTTCTTGAAGTGCAATATTGTCCAACGGATGATCAGGTTGCAGACATCTTCACAAAGGCTCTCACAGAGGCGAAGTTCACTAAACTTCGATATATGCTTGGAGTTCAGGAAGTTGTCACTAAGGGGGGATAGGCTCTAGTGCCTCCTTCCTTCTCCTATTGTGTCATATTTGTAAATCCTTCAATCCTATCCCAAGTTGTTCTTAAGGGGGGATGTTAGGATATTCCGACACATAGGATATAGTTAAGTTCAACTTGGTCTAGCATAGAGTTAGGTTAGAGTTAGGTAAAGTGTGTTTCTTTACCGTTGTACATTTTGTAACTTACAATCCGACGGTCACGATATGTAGTGATCCGACGGTTCACTCTCACCTCGGTATTACCGACACTTGATCCGTGGCTTGACACCCGATTGGTCCATGAGTTCTATTTAAAGCGCATGGAGGGTCATTGTTCGGGTAATCCGTGCATGAGAGAAGCTTATGTAAATTTTCATTCTTTGATTAATAAATTGTCTGTACCCACGTTGGGACAGGCCGTGGACTGTTTCCCTCCTTGCACTCTGAGGGTTTTAACCACGTCAAAAATACTGGTGTATTGATTTGAGATCTGGTTGTGAGCGGTGTCCTTTTGGTATTCTTTCTGAGGAACTTACCCTGTAAATTCCTACACATGGTCACTTTCCTCATCTGATTTCTTTTCTATGACTACAAAATCATCCTCATCAGACTCATCTTGCTTAGAGAAGAAGTTCTTCTTATTGATCCCTTTCTTTTTGTATACCCTTCTTTTAGAATTTCCTTCATCATCACTATCATGTTTATGAGGACATTTTGCAGCATAATGATATACTTTTCCACATTTGAAATAGATAAGAGGGTACTTAACTTTTAGCTTAGATCCTTTCTTCAACTTTCGTACAAATTGAGCCAATTCGAATTCCACATTGGAGTCATCACTACAGTCATTCCTTTCTTTCCCCTTCTTTGATTTTGAGGCCTTGAATGCTGCATCTTTGGATCTTGGGCCACCTTTTCTCATCTCATAGGCAGTGAGGATTCCATGGATTTCATCCATCTTGAGAGCATCTAGATCCTTTGCTTCTTCTATGGCGCTTATTTTGGAGTCAAATTTCTCTGGAAGAGATCTTAAGACCTTTTGAACAATGGTACTTTCTTCATTGTTTTCGTCCAATCCTTTAAGAGAGTTGACCACTTCAGCTACTCAAAGGAGGTATGATGCAATATATTCTTCATCTTCCATCTTCATACTTTCAAATTTCCTTCTATGAGTTTGAAGCTTTTCCTTCTTGACTTTTGAGTCTCCATCGTATAATCCAACTAGCTTATCCCACATTTCTTTGGTAGAGTTACAGTTCATGACTTTTTTAAACTCGGAATCAATGATTACACTAGTGATGGAGTTCAAGGCTTTTGCATTTGCAATGTAGGCATCTTCATCTGTTGGAAGAGTGGTAGGAATTTGATACTCATTTAGAATAAAATGCCAAACTTCAGGTCCAAGAGACATTAAGTAGTAGTTCATTCTCTTTTTCCAGAAACCAAAGTTAGTGCCATCGAACAAAGGATGTTTTCCTGATGCTTCGTGATTTCTCATCATGACTACGAATCCTTCTTCAAGCTGTTAGGATAATATCAAGAAGTCCACTCTGATACCAATTGTTGGAAATACTGGGGGGGTGGTGAATCAATATTTCTTTTTAATTGTTCTTTTTATCACCAAAACATTTATACGTGGAACACAGAAATAGATAGCTGGAATAAATGCTTTTATTAAAACCAACAATGTAATGAAATAGATACAATATATAAATGGTTGCAATCAGTTTCCAAGCACCAACTTGGACTTTTGTAAGGCTCCAACCTCCAGAGCACCAACTCTATTTTGCCAAGGAAATAGTTATGCACTTAGGAGCACCAACTCCCAAGGATTCCAATCCTTTTAGTTCTGAGGCTCCAACCCTATGGGCTCCAACCCTAACTTGGTAGAAACTATTTTTCTATAGTACTCTACTCCAAGCCTATTGATATTTTGCTTCACTCCTGTTCTCCTACTTATCCTACCTCTCCTATCTCTCCTACCTCCGTCTCAACTTCGGCTTCCTCTCTCTCTGATTATATGCACATACTTCCTTATTTTTTCATTTTTTTGTATTCCTGATGCCTTTGACTGTTTGTTTCCGCTTTCCACTGGCTCTTTGGCTTCTTTAATGCTCGCTTTAGCTTCCTCTATTCTGGCTTGTCCTTTGGCTTTCCTCATCTTCATTGCTTTGGCTTTTCAGTTTCCTCTGCATTGGCTTACCCTTCGGCTTCCTGGCTTTTCGGTCGCTATAGCTTCCTCTATCTCTTCATGCTCACCAACACTCCTAGGACACGTTGATTCAACGACGAGGACCAAAATACACAGAGAAAGCTGTCATGTCACCACTGCCATCTCAATCACCATTATTCGGGCATTCTAAACTATCAGGAGTGTTTCTTATGCATTTTGGCCTTCAAAACCCCTCGCAATATAGATATTCTTATACCACAAGTGGTATTTCAGAAGGGGCATAAGCGGGAACAGGTATTCAGAGGATGGCTTCTGATTCCACTTGGAAAGCAACACGTAGCAGTGGGAAGGAAGAGGATACCGCTTTTTGGGTGGGTATTCCTCAAGCTACATGTCCACTCGAAATATATGTAGACCGTTGGATCCACGAAGGAATGATCAATAGTGGAGTTTCGGATGCAACGGGTTTGCAGACCCACCTTTTTATGGTCGTGAATGTAATACACATGAATATATGAAAAAACTATTGAAATGTTAAATGGCAGACTTCAAATTTATTACACCCGCATTTATAATTTTATTGGGTCCGCTACATATATCGCATTCGGCAGTCGCAGATTCCCGATGTCCTATGGCCAATTCACCTACAGATGTGATATGATATTAAGCCAAATTGTAATGTTGCATTGGGTTCACAACATTCATCACAATCGGTGCTTGCAAGAGGACAACCCTTTGGGTATTGCGATATGCGAGTACGGATAGGGAGGATGTGATATAATATACACCCAAACATATATGTTTCATCGGGTCCACACATATATATCGTTGTCGATGGTTTTGGGGTGATGGCATATAATAGAACTCGCCAATAACAATATCGTGGATATATACATATTCCGCCTTTATATTCTGATATATACATATTTCTCCGCTTCGATAATGTATTCGGATATAGGTATGACTTCCACTTCCGATAGTCTCAATGCATATATATATATATGAGTGTTCCACCTTCGATAGTGTATTTACATACATATACACTATATTGCTCCTAATAGCTCCCAATAGTGTATTTTTTGGCATTCTTTGCCGTACTTTGCTCCGATAGTGTATTTGCATGCATATACACTATATTGCTCCTGATAGCTCCCAATAGTGTATTCTTTGGCATTCTTTGCCATACTTTGCTCTGATAACTCCCGATAGTTTATTCTTTGGCATCCATTGCTCCGATAGATCTGTTTGCTTCCTTTGATGGCTATGTTTGCTTCCTCCGATGGCTCTTTTTGCTTCCTCTCGCTCCTCGAATATTGCCATATTGACATCAATGACAATCTATGTCAACAGAAACATTTATTTCATAAGGGTTTTATAAATATGCCTCTCCGCATAGCTGAGACAAACTTGATTTTTTTGTAAAAACTCTGTTTTATTATACAAACATTGTTTTGTTCAATTTTCTTGTTGTGTGATCTCAATGTGTGGTTGATCATCTCATGAAAGAGTTATATTTCCTCCTCCTTATTGCAGGAGGGCCCCCTAAAGATAGTAAAGTTTTCCTTTTGTTTACAATTAAAAATTCATTTTATGTTTCCTATAGATTTCTATCAATTCATTTAATTATTTAAGTTTTGATTGCTATATATAGGTGTAAGATTGTTTTGCAACAGGTTATCTAATCATTTCATTGTTCAGTGGAAGAGAGATATCTAGTGCATATGGAAAAATTATAATATTCTTACATTGTAGTGATATAGATAGGATTTTCATTAGCCGAGATAATATTTCTTTGTTTTGAAGTAGATTCATTTTTAGTGTGATTTTATTGTAGGTGTAATATTATGTATAAGCAAGATTAATTTCATTTTAATGCAAGTGTGATTTTACTTATAAGAAAATGTGATTTTGATTTAAGAAAGTGTTATTTTATTTAAAAGTAAGAATGATTTCATTTTAAAGCAAGTCTGTGCGTGATCTTATTTCAAGCAAAGTGTGAGTGTGATTTTATTTTAAGTGTGAAGTTTATTTTAAGAGGAGTGTGATCATTATTTTAAGCAAGATAAATAGAATTGGTTCCATTTTTATGAGCAATTTAATTACTTACATAGTTGTAGAGAAACTTGTGCATTTTGATATCTCAAATTAACTTAGGAATTTCATAAGTAAAAAAGACTCCTACCACATACAGTGCACATATATTTCATCAATTTACTAGCCCTGGTTGATAATTCATGTAAGTAATTTAACATCAATTAAATTACCAAATAGTTGCATTCAATTCTATTTTCCTCTCTTGTTCTCTGACAAGCTTTTCATTATCAACTTTGGAACTCCTTATTTCATTCCTTAAGCTTCTTAGGTAACCATCTAGCGAGGAGAGCCTACCTCTCTCCACTGATCATTTAACCTTTCCTCTTCATGAACATTTTGTGACCTATCAAAATTATATTGAACCATTTTGATCCTCTTCTGTTTAAGATCTTAGTGCCTTTTTATGTACTTTCATATACACATGTAACTTTCAAATTAAAAGAATTCAAATAGATAACCAAATCATCACCTTGGCTTATTATTTATATTTTGTTGGCGTAAGTCTAGATCAAACAATACACTTCAAGTTAGTATGTCAATATCACTATAAGAATATTGAATTATCATTACTATGTTATATACATATATCATAATAAAATACGTTAATAAAATAAACCCACAGCACAATTAGGCTTTAATATTTCTCACACTACCCTAAGGCCTCATTTCATCTCCAAAGGTCGAATGTTGAACGTTTTCTATGATACCACTTTGTAACACACCCCCTAATATCGCTAACCCATATTAAGGATAGAAGGAGGTAGTTACTATAATGACCCGAACTATAAGGTTTAGTGATGGAAATGAGGTCAGAAAATTTATCAATTTTTAACTAGCTTGAAAATAGAAGAAAACAATATCATCACATTGATCAGTTGAGACCTTTCCAATGATATAATTATCCCACCAATGTGAATGAGGGATTGAAATATAAGGCCATTTTAAATTAGCCCTGTTAAACTGGAAACATCAACAGTGGCCCCACATGTCACCCACATGGAATATTATGTGGGGCTTATGTGGTTGATTTTCATTGTCGATGGGCCCACATGGTACAAGCGTGCTTGTGCATAATCAATATTTCACCGACATTGTTGGAAACAAAAGCCGTGACATTGGAGGGAGCCAAAACCCTAACTTGCCCCACTAGTCAACATGCCAAACCAAGCCACTCACCCAACCTTCTCAAGCCAATGGGCATAGATTGAGAGAGAGTGAGGGTTGGCCCTCATCATAAGGAACCACATTCCTTAGAGACTTGTAGTTCCAACTTCTCAACCTTCGTCCTTGACTGCACCCAATGAGGTGGTTTTAACAAACTATTCTATCGACCCTAAACCCTAATTAGTTGGTCCAATCAAACTATCTTGACTTCACTTCTTTGGTTAGGCATGAACTAGCATTGAGTTGCATATTTTGTCTAATTTCCCCAACCCTCTATCAAGAAGGTGTCATAGGAAAAACTTAGTATATTTTTAAGTGTTTTCAACACTTACAAAATTTTCCAAGTTCTCTCGTATTCTAGCACATGCCTATAAGACTTCATCGATGGCCATTTCTTAGTGATTGCATTCGATGCAATGCTACCCCACTAAGATTTCTTTGTTCATTAATTGGTTTTTCACTTTTTTTACAAACAAAATGATCATATAATATTAATTAGTTGGTGCCACTTCTCTCTTATATCACATAATTATAATTGATATAACATCACCAATAAATTGTAACAAAACATCGTGGAAATCATAGAGACAACCCATTTCACAACCCTCCACCATGGTATAAGGATCATACATGGTAAAAATAAAAAATTGCAATTCCAATTAAGTCGAAAACAAATTGAATTTTCTTCCATGGGGCATTCCAAGGATTGATTAACGAGAATTTCATATTTGACTGTGAACTCCAAAAAAGTTGATATCAAGATCTCAAAACAAGATGAAGAAATCCCAAGTTGTGAATATCTTATGTGTGGTCAAAGCAACCAAGGATGTGCTAGAAATTAAGAAAGTAGTTAAGACGCTGACCATGAAATATATGCTTACCAATCTATATAGGAAATAAGGCATGAGCATTCAACCGATACATGGATTCAACCAATGCACAATCACATAAACTTGACCAATCAACTAGATGTCTCCTGGTATATCGTTTGACTTATGCATTTGAGATAAATGAATCACATGCGTTTGATAGATCACCATAAAGAGGCAAGCGTCATCCAAATTGTTTTTGCAACAAGTCACCATTATAGGACTAATAAGCAACAAACCTTGACAAGTATCAAGATCAAGGGTTTGATATGGGACAAATCATTCTTTCCCATAAGTAACAATGAGCACATATCTCCTCTCTGGTTGGTGGCTTCTCCAAGGCTCCACCTGGATGAGTGCATATCCAAAAATGACTAGAACAATATGCTGATAGCTTCATGATCAGCAAGGTAGCTATATATGTCAAGCTTTTTACTAATATCATTGCATTTGACACCAATTCAAAGAGAGGATGACTTAGTTCTCACACTAGACTACATTTAAATTCCCTCATGATCGTATCCGCCTGCTAGGCCATAAGCCCACCTTCACATAGGATCTTCTCCAATGCAACGACCACAAGGATTGTATTAGCAAGTTCATCTTGATATATTTGTGTACGATCCCTCCCAATCGATGCAGCCAATACGTCCATTATGTGATTGTGAATTCTTCCAACAGAATCAGTTCTAGAATTCTCACAGGGAAGTGATAGGCACACATGAATTTAACTACAGAAATGACGAAATGAAAACTCACAGAAAAACTATCATTCTTCTATTCTAACATATTTATTTGTAGAGTATTCGTTATCATAATTTTCACATCTTTTTGGGCCCTTGCTTGAGAGAGTCATATTTTTGGGTGCCTCATCTCAAATTCTGAGAAGAAAAAAGATTTTGAAACATTAAAAGAAAATATTTCTCAAGCACCCATTTTAAGAGGACCAAATTGGAAACTACCTTTTCACATTTCGCTTGATGCCTCAGATACAAATTTAGGAGTTCTATTAGGACAAAAATATTTAACTCATGCCATTTATTACATAAGCAAAAATTTGACCCCTGCAGGGTTGAGATTAGGGGAATTTTGAGGACTAAAATGGGCCTCCTAAGAAAAATGTACAACCAAAATAAAATTATAAGAACCAATAGGATTCAAGATGATGATTTCAACCATGGGGCATGATTCACCATTTTTTTGAGTAAGAATGTAAAAAGATTAAAAAATAATAAAATAATAAAACTAATTTTTCAACTCGTATTTTCAACTTATCTTCCTAAGGTTTACTCAAATTTCAAGCATGAGTACTCATTAGATAAAAATTTTAATTCCTTATCCAAGGAGTACCCATGTTGCATACTTTTAATGGACCCTGCTACACGAAAAATGAGAAATACATGAAAAATGTGATTGCAGTCACATTTTTTCATGTATTTCTTGTTTTGTGTGTAGTAGGGCCCATAGAAAGTATGAAACATGGGTACTCCTTGGATGAAGAATCAAATTATGAATCTAACGAGTGTTTCTGCTCGAAATTTGAGTAACCCCATAGGTAGAAAAGTTGAAAATATAAGTTGAAATTTTTCTTTTTTTCTTTTTTCCCTTTAAAATTTGATGACGTAATCTAATATTGTTTTATTATTTCCACTATTATTTTATAATTTCCTTAGGAGGCCCATTTTAGACCTCAAGACATCCCTATTGATTATACTGTAACAAAAAAGAGTTTTCAATTGTTGTACGTGCCATCAATAAATTCAAACATTATATCAGACACACAAATCATTTTGCAATTAGATATTTAATGAACAAACCAATTGCTAATGACATAATTACAAGATGGTCATTTTTATTAGAAGAATTCAATATTACTATTTTGGATAAACCAAGAAAAAAACACAATTGTTGATTTTCTATCTAGAATCCAAAATGATAATAATGATCTTCTTGTAGAAGATAGTTTTCCTAATGAATATATTTTAGCAACATGTATTAAATCTCCTTGGTTTGGAGATATTACTAATTATTTGACTACAAGAAAACTACCATCATAATTGTCTCCTCAAGAGAAAATGAAGGTTATTCAAGCTAGCGCATCATATTTATGGATAAATGAATAATTGTACAAGATAGAACCTGACTTAATCATTCTAAGAGGTGTTAGAGAATATGAAGTTCCAGAACTATTAAAGGCTTGTCATGATGAACCATATGGAGGACACTTCGTTGATCAAATAACTACTTATAAAGTCCTTCTCATATTATTAGCCTTCTATTTTTAAGGATGCCAAGGAATATGTTAAGAGGTGTGACAGTTGTCAAAGACTAGGAAAACATGTTGCTTCAGATGAAATACCTATACAACCTCAGGTACTTATTGAACCTTTTGAGAAATGGGTTTTAGACTCTGTTGGTCCAATCAATCTGTCATCAAGACAAAAAAGGTACATTCTTGTTTGTATAGATTATGTCACAAAATGGGTAGAAGCTAAAGCACTTCCTTTTGCAACTGAAATTGTTGTAGTTTTATTTCCTTTTTAGGATACTTTCACTCATTTTGGTGTCCCAGGGAAATTTGCACATATCAAGGCACTCAATTTACATCAAAGTTGGTACAGAAGATAATGGAGGAGTACAAAATCAAGCATAGGAAGTGAACTCCATATCATCCAGGGTCAATGGACAAGTTGAATCTACCGATAAAGTAATTGTAGAAATTCTTACCAAGATTGTGCATGTACATAGAAGGGATTGGGCAGAGAAGCTTTCAAAATTTTTATGGGCATACGGTACCACATGGAAAAATACAATATGACACACTCCTTATTAACTTGTTTATGGAAAGCAAGTCCTTTTTCCTATTGAGTTCCAGGTAAATACTTTTAAAACATCAGCCAAATTGGGTCTTGATCTATCAAAAGCCCAAAGAGAAAGAATGGAAAAATTGAATGAACTTGATGACATAAGAAAATATTTTATTCAAAGAACTAATATATTCCAACAACAACAATCCAGATGGCATGATAATTTTATCAAATAAAGGAAATATTAGCCTTGTGATTGGGCATTTCTTTTTGATTCAAAACTTAATGATTTTTAAGGAAAATTTCAAACTCATTGGCTTGGTCCTTATGAGATTGAAACTATCTTTGATAATGAAGAAGTCATAATCATAATCATTTATTAAGAGAAAGTGACCTTCCTTGTAAATGGTCATAGATTACGAATATATCATAAACCATTAACAATGGAGGAGTTTATAAGAAATTTGCAAAATAATTTTGATTTAAAGCTGGTCAAGGAAGATTCTTCTTCCTCCCCAAGTCTGTCTTCTACTTTCTTTCTCAAAATTAAAAGAAAGAAAGAAATTGTAATACACACACACACACACACACACACACACACACACACACACACACACACATATATATATATATACATGAAACCAACATTGTTGGCATGTTTATACAAAAAATCCAAGTTGAAAACCAAGAGTTCTTGGTAGCCCAGATTTTATTTTCCCTGTTCTAGTCCCATCTTCTTTTTATTCCTCTTTTCTCTTTTGAAAATAATGTAGCTACGAAATTTTCAACAATTTCAAGCTCTAACAAAATTTTGCAACATAATTGGGAGATTGTGACCAGGGAAATGTAAATTATGGTAAGAACAAATCCAATGAAGATTGCAGCTAAAGCAATTTGACAAACTACAAAAGACAAATCAAAATCAGTAAGGAAAAGGATCAAAGGTATATAAATATTAAGTTATATAATAAAGGTAGAACATTTGAATTATGAAATAAATGATGAGTAACTATTGCTACTACCATACTAAATAATGATTACCCTTAATTATTCTCACAAATTTTTTGTTTTAATGAAAATATCAATGTCTTGACAAATAATTCAGGGTTTAGCCATGATATAATTCAAAAATGGCCCTCTCCTCTCCATGCATTGTTACTCTTCATGCTGAAACACTTCCCTTTCACTCAACCCTATTTCATTTTTGAGACTGCCCTCACCTAAATTTTGTTTCTAATTCATTCCATACTCAAATTTCTCTCACTCATTAAACCTATCAAAAGGGCAATTGTGTTCTAGATTTCTCTACCATGGGGGGCATTGTAAGATCAGATTCGCATTGCAATAAGTTTAGTAAGGGACATCCACAAGTCAAAAAATTGTTGCAATAGGCAAGGCGGCTAGAATTTGTGGAGAAATTTGAAGGGCATGAGAAGGAGGTAAAAAATATTTCGCTAGGGCATATGATGACATTGAAGAAGAAATTGGGGATGTGAAGCTGGTGTTAACAAAGTCTTTCGTAGCAGGAGCCATAGGATTGCCAAGAATTGGAGAGAGATGGTTTAAGAACAGAAGAATTGAAGAAAAAGAATGGAGAGGTTTTCTCAAGAATCCAGGTATGGACATTTCTATGTTTAAAAAGGGAAAACTAGTCATGGATTTGAAGAATAAATGGAGGAATTTGCTGCTAATCATTCAAAATTTTATAACTTGTGAAGGAATATTCGGTAACATGTTCTTTTATCATGCACATTTAATGATGAATTTTCTAGATGGAAATGAAATTAACATATCATATTTCCTACTTCAAAGTTTAAGAAAGATGGTTGGTAATGTTCAAAGAAAAATACAATCTATAGATAACGCTCTATACCATCATGGCCTAGTGAAAATATTGATTGAAGCACATCTGAGAAACATAGGAAACAATTGGGAAGATTTCTTAGTTAGAAATCATTTCAAGGAAGCAAAAATAGAAGAGCCTAGTGGTAAGACAAACAGAAGTAGAAGGAAGCTTCCCATAGAAGATAACTCACTTCCACAACAAGAGCCAAATTTAGAGGGTGAGACTCCTCTTACAGATATGTTAGTGAATCTTAAAAAGAAAAATCTTAAAAGAAAGACAGCTAGCACTAAGGAAGAAAGTTCATCTAAAAAGAGAACAAAGCAAGAGAAAACAGATCAGGGAAAAGTTAAGAAGCAGTTTCTTACTACTAAATCACCATCTAAACCATCATCTACCATAAGAACAAGTACAAGGCTCAATAAAGGAGTGCATGAATAACCTCGAAAGTACAATAATTTTTTTATTTAGAGAAAGAAGAAATGGAACCTAGAGTTTCATCATCACCAATTCCATCAACAACAGTTCGATCATCACCTATTCCATCACCAGTTGCCAGTCTAGTTAGAAGAATGCCAAAGATTGATCCTATGCAGCCAAAAATTTATGACTATATATAGAATCTTTGGAAAGAATAGCTACAGGTAAAAATATTGTATTATCCTAAAGCCAAGGAGAAAATGAAGCAATCCATTCTAATATTTCAAGAGAACTTCGAATATTAAACTATAAACACTTATAATATGATAATATATAATTATTAAGATTATATATATATCTATATATATATATAGATATACATACATACATACAATAATATTTTAATATTATAAGGAAAAAAAAAACAAAAACACCTTCCCCCATATGAAAATATGTAATATATATATATATATATATATATATATATATATATATATATATATATATATATATATATATATATATATATATATATATATATATATATAGATAGATATATATATATTCTAATGGTTTAAAATGGTTCTTTCCTTTAAGCAAATAATTTAATCAACATTTTTTTTAACAACTTTATATATATTAGTGTGTATATGCGTATATATTATTTGTTTTCAATTATATAATAAATCCAATATATATTAATGTGTGTGTGTGTGTGTGTATATGTATATATATATATATAATTCATTTTTAGTTGTATATTAAATCTAATTATTGTGGTCAAGTAAGAGTGAATCCTTTTATTGGCCGTTCTCGTACAATACATATATTACACGCTTATGCAAAAGCATAGACCAACACAGGAACCAGTCTATTGTTGGACTGCCAACAACAAGAAACAAACCAAAATCCTCGGACTTACAAAACTTGTAAAACCGGAAGGAGTAATAAACTCCAAAGGTCTCTCAGTCAACCACTAACCACTAAGAGGCTTCCACTAAGCTTCAAGCCACTGCACTGGACCCAACGGTGGCTTAAACCTTAGTTTAAAAAGTATGACATCCACCCATCTGAGCAAACGTTGGCTCTTCTAAACTGTTGATCAAAACAGGATCCAATGGTCGAATCACTACCTGACTGCAGAACAATCTCTCTATTGTCAGTCGTCGATCTTGGTCCCCCAGATCGAACAGCTTATACAGATTTCGCACGATTAAATTGCGCACTCCAAATCTACCTGAAAAGTTGTTCCCTTCTCTCTCCTCTTTGCTACGTGTCTTAATGTGAATGGAATCAGAGTTAAAGGGGAAAAACCAATTACTGCCTTTCCTCCGCATTAAATCCACTCGTGGTTCTTCTCTAATCGCTAAAGACCAACCAGATCTCAAAACACTGCAAACTAGAGTTTTCAATAAAGGTTGAGATCCACCCTGCCGAAGAATCTATGACACTTCTACACCATGGAACTATATCCTAATCAACGGTCACAAACCTTCCCGCCTTCAGAACTTGCACCTCGTACATCTATCGTTGATCTTACTCCACTAGATTTGGCGACTCACATGAATTTCACACGACCAACCTGCGCACACCAAATACACCCTATAAAGAAGTTTCCAACTCTCACCTTGTGGCTACATGTTGCTGTGTGAGTGGAGTTGGAACCAATAAAGAAATACCATTTACAGTCTTTTTCTTCGCCCGAAATCCACTTGTGGGCTTCATTAACTTGTATTTTCTCGTTAACCTTTGGGTATCTTCCTCTCCTGACCACCATTGATCTATTACAATCAGGATCTAACCATCCAAAATCAGTTTTCATGCCATTGTGTCCTTGATCTTCCTCCTTTGTCCTCAACCATCCATTCAACTCCACTAGAATACTAGTATTAGTGCATTCTGTGGATTGCTGCCAATCACCAAGCATCCTGAGAACCTCCATCTGTCTCCCTAAGCCTTCCTATGCTTCTACCTGTCTCCTAAGCCTCAATAGTCCATCTTGTCGTTCCATCGATTGCTATCTTCGGCAGCCTGACGAAGACAATCCTTGAATAGTTTTCCCGAGGGTAAGAGCTCCCAAACGTGCTGAGTGTCCCTGTCCTTACTAATCACTCCTTCATTCGCCAAACGATCTTCTAACATGTTAGCTTTTCTTTTCACATGGACAAAGTTTACCATTTTTAAGGTTTGCAGGTGCGTATAAATACAGTGAGAGACCTGCGAAAACCTCTAGTGTTTCGAAACTTTGTCTAGTGACGTTCCATTGCATATTTTCTTAGTTCTTCTTATAATCAATTCTAAATCGGTTTCCACGATGACATTGTGTGAATTTGAGTTCACCAAGATTTCCAGTCATTTCTCTAAGGCCATGGGTTCTGCCATGTTGTTGGTGGCTTTCCCTAAGTAGCCATGAAAAATTTCCCTTATTCATCCCTGTTAATCTCTTATAACAACCCCAAAACCAGCTAACCCTGGGTTTCCCTTAAAATCTCCTTCTATATTGACTTTTAAAAAACCATGTGGAGGAGCTTTCCAAATATTTGTATCTTCATTTACTTGGTTTCCACCCATGATTATGCCCTGTGGGCTTATAGACTGGAGACCCAGATGTAGTAGTATACACGCATCTTGGGGCAGAGGAGGGTCCTTAGGAAGATTCCTTAGCAAGCTTTTGACTGTGTCTTTGAGCTGCCTTAAGATTTGATCAATTATGTTTTGGGGTTTGCTAGCTTTGTTCTTGAAGATTCGACTATTGCGTTCTTTACAAACGTCCCAGATGATAAAGCTTGGAACCAAATTCCAGGCTTTATTAGTGATTTCATTCCCTAAGAAGTTTTTCCTCCAATTCTTCAAAGTGTTGGAGATGCTGAGTCTGTCCCTATCAGTTTTCCTGAAGATTGAAGCCACCCACTCCCACACAATGGAGGTGAAAGGGCAGAGGTTGAGAAGGTGATCCATCATTTTGTCTTGAGAGCCACAAAGGTAACATTTAGAGGGTCCAGTGAAACCTTTTTTTATGAGATTCTCCCAAGTTAAAATTTTCCTTTGATGAACTAGCCAAATAAATAACTTTATTTTCATCCAGTGGGGGCTTCTCCAAAGATTCTTCCAACCTAGGTCAGTGTTTTGGTAGTTAAATCCTGTGACTATTTGTTTGGCTTGTTTGAGGTTAAAGTTTCCTTTGGTGTTCCTTCCCCATCTTAGTTGGTCAGGCAAGGAGGATACCAGAATCCTTCTATGCTCTAGATCCCGAGCGAGAGAGTCTGCCTAGGCCTTCAGATGGCTCTCTTCACTATAGCCTAGATCTTCCCATATTCTCCATTTTCCATTAATCCTTCCCGGATCCCAGAATTAATTTACCAAACGTAGACCTTTGTTATTAGTATCATTCTTGGGAGCTGCTAACTCATCCTTATACAAGTTGGGTTCTTGCTACTAGTTATCCTCCCAAAATTACGCAAGGTTCTTGGCTCGAATATCCCAGAAACTATGCTGCTGAACAATACCTTTATTTTCCTAGGCAAGGTTCCAAATGTGGGAGCCCTTAATATTCCCAGACATTCGAATGTGATCCTTCTCTTGCCACTATTTGGCATATTTTTGTTTCCAAATCTTAGCCCAGGGAGTACTCGATTCCTTGATCCATCTCCACCAAAGTTTGGCTCCCGAAACTCTGCTAAGGGTTTTAGGGTCATGAAGCTGCAAACCACCATGGCTCTTGGGTTTGCAGATCTTGTCTCAATCCACTAAAGCCCATTTACTTTTCTCTTCTCCTCTACCCCATAGAAAATCCCTTTGTATGCTCCTGATTTGTTGCTTGATTCCTTTAGGAGCAGAAAGAGCTGAGAACATGAAAACGAGAATTGCCTACAAGACAGCCTATGTGAGCACAAGGTTCCCCGCCAAATTTAAAGACCTACATGTCCATTTCATGATCTTGTCCTAAATTTTATTTATAATTGGCTCCCACACTCCCTTCCTTAGAGGTTTATCTGTAAGAGGTATGCCCAGATACTTGGAAGGTAGTTGGCCCCTTTGAAATCCAAGAATTCTTGTGATGTTTCTCTGAATAGCAAGGTCAGTGTTAAAGAAAAAAACTTTTGATTTGTTGAGGCTTACCTCTGTGCTAGCTGCCATGGCAAAATCATTCAAGATATGTTTGATAACTCTTACTTCCCTGACTGTGGGTGTGCCCTGCAACATTGTATCATCCACAAATTGTTGATGAGTATTTTCCACTCCGTCCAAGGTGAGTCTGATACCATGAATTATTCCTTTAATATTTGCCATTTTAATCCCTCTGCCTAGCCCTTCCATCATGAGAACAAAGAGGAAGGGTGAGAGCAAATCTCCTTGTCTAAGACCTTTGGAGGGTGTGAAGGTTCTTGAAGGAGTGCCATTAAGCAGGATGGGAAAAATGGTTGTGGTAACTAGTGCCATAACCCATCTTATCTAGTTTTGGTCGAAACCAAAGGCTTTTACGATTGCCCTTATATAAGACCAGCTTATTTTATCATAAGCTTTCACTAGGTCCAGATGAATGATCATACTCGCTTGTTTGTTGCTTTTGAGAGAATCTACCACCTCATGAGCTTGTATAATGTTGTTAAGGATTTTTCTTCCTTCCACATAGCCCATTTGCTCCTCTGAGATGAGAGCTGGTAAAAGGGGCTTGAATCTATTAGCAATCACCTTGGAAATAATTTTATACACCACATTACATAAGGCTATGCGTCTGAAAGCATCCAGAGTCATAGCTTTTTCCTTTTTTGGGATCAGAGCTATGAAGGAAGCATTAAGAGCCTTCAGAAAACTTTGGACATTCTTGAGTCTTCCACCACATCAAGGATGTCCTGTTTGATTGTTTTCCAGCAGGATTTGAAGAAGTCAACATTGAACACATCCGGGCCTGGGGCTTTTCCATTTTGCATTTCATTGATCGTTTCACTGACTTCCTCTTCCGACACTGGTCTATTAAGATTGTGGTTGTCCTCTCTGGTAACCAGCTAAGGAATATACTGAGTGAAAAGGTTGATGTATCTGGATCTATCCTCGAGAGGCTCCTCTGCTATATTGATGAAGTGTTGTACAAGAACTGATTCCATATCTTTGTGAGAGACGAGTTCTATCCCTTGAGAATCTTTGAGCTTTGTGATTCTATTGTGTGCCCTGTTATCCATGGTGGATTTATAAAAGAACTTTGTATTTCTTTCTCCCTCTCTAATCCACTGCACCCTTGATTTTTGTCTCCAGAAAATCTCCTCTTGCAAGCACTGATCTTCCCATTCTTCCTGCAAAGATTCAGCTAGCTTTTTCTGTTCCTCGGTAAAGCCATCTATAATGCAGATTTGATTAATCTCCTGTAGTTTCTTCTCAGCTTCTCTTTTGGCTTTGAAGATATTGCCAAATTCCTTCTTGTTCCAGTCTTTAAGCCTAGATTTGATATGTTTAAGTCTCTGTTGGAGCAAGAACATTCTAGTGCCTTGAATGTTCAAATCCTCTTTCCACCATTTGTCAATATTGCTGGTGAATTCAGGGTGAGAGAGCCAGGCATTTTCAAACCTAAAAGGTTTGTTTCTTGGTGTACCCATAAAAGTGGCTTCCAACTGAACAGGCCAATGGTCCAAACCTCCAAAGGGGAGAATAAAAGCTATTATGGCAAGGCTTGAAAGAAAAAGGTCCTCTAAAATAATGAATCTGTCTTGTTTATAGGCTATTTGTGAAAGCCCTCCCCTCTTGTTGTTCTAGGTGAAGGTTCCATTCAATGTTTCAGTGTCCACTAGCCCCATGTTCATTATGAAATCCTGGAAGGCCATGGAATCTCTGCCAAGCTATCTAATACAGCCCTTTTTCTCTTTAAGAGATATTATCATATTGAAATCCCCTACCACTATCCAGGGCATATTGAGGTGTCTTGCTCTTAGATCCTTAAGGGATGTGAGAAGCTTGAGTTTGTCTTCTTACTTTTGAGGTCCATAGACATTTGTGATCATGTATATCTTTTGATCCCCTAAAGGTTGACATACCAAAGAGATATAGTTCATGGATGCTTCAGCATCCAGGATTCCAAATTTCTGGGGATCCCACAACTTGAGAATCCCTCCCGTTGAGTTGTTTGCTTTAACCTCCAGATACTCATACTTGATTAACCATTTATTATGAATTTTCCTTATCTTATCCATCGAACATTTTGTCTCCTGAATAAAGACCATATCAAGGCTTTCTTCTTTTATTCTATTACTAAGATTTATTTGCTTCCTTCTATTTCATATTCCTCTAATATTCCAGGTTGTGAGCTTCATCAAGAAAGGTTTGTAAAGGAATAATTGGTGAGATCTTTCATCTTATCTGAGTTAATCAAGAGTTTCCCACATTCGTTCAGCAACTCATTTTGTCTTTTTCTTCCTCTTTTCCTACCTGAGTTCTTTGGAGATTGTGCCTGTATATATTCTCCATCATTTTGACCCCACTGTGCTCCTAGATTTCATGATTTCTTTTGACTCCAGCTCCCTTTGATTGTGATCTCCATAGAAAGAGCTGTTGAACTCTATCATAATCCTCTTTTGGCAGGGAGTCCACTCCTATGGTTGTCCCTTGTTCCAGAAATTTTTCTAGATCTAGATTTTCCCTATCTAGAATCTCCTGCAGTTCATGATCCTCCATTCCCGCTTCACTTGGAGTCATCTCATGGTCCCTAATTATCTCCATACTGCTTAGCATATCAACCCTTTGCTGGTTGTTTACTGTGATATCCTCCATGTCAGCTTCCTTTTCCTTCTCATTGATTGTGTTCTCCATATCCTGGATTGTTTCTTTGTTCCCCTCTTCTTCCTCTAGGATATTGAAGCTATTGTGTTTTGTATGTCTATCTTCATTGATCTTCTTATGTGAATGCTTTCTACCTTTCCCTTTGCCCCCAACCTTGGTGAAACCCTTGTGATTTTTATCCGCAGTAGTTTTCGCATTTCCTTCCATGATGTTTTTTGGGCAGTCTCTGAATAAATGCCCATGTTCATGGAATTTGTGGCAGTTAAATGGGATATGCTCATAGTCCACCGTTTTCACCCATTCTTCATCATAAACTTCTAAAATTATTGCTTCCAGAAGGGCTCCAGATAAGTCCATTTCCACACATTTTCGGGCAAAATATGTATATTTTCCTTTCAGATTCGCCTCTGAGATCTTTAGAAAATGCCCCAGCTTGTTGCCTATTGTTTTCATAGATTCCAGTAGCCAATAATCCAAAGGAAGGGAGTATAGTCTAATCCATACTGGTACTGATGTGAATGTTTCGCATTTCGGGACAAAGTTCATCATCCATGGCCGCATGTAGGGTCTTGCAACAACATAGAAATATGGTCCCCCTTCGAACACTTTATCTTTATCCTCTAGACTCGTGAACGACACCGTAAGGAAGCCCTTATGTTATAGACATTTTTGGGCACTACAACCCCAAGCATGAAATGTCCATAAACCAAGGGCTCCTAAGTCCCTAAAAGTGTTGTTCTAACCCCTAAAGGAAAAAGGTCAACAGATTACAGCTTCTCCCAGAAGTTCTCCATGAAAAACTGCTTAGAATTGGTCAAAACAGGATCATTTCAGCTGCTCCACTGGCCAAGTGCATTGCATCTCACCTAAATACACTGTGTGGGTGCATTGCATTTCCAAAATCCCTTCTATGGGGTGCGATGCGTGAGAAATGACAAATGGCAGTGTCATTCCGTGAGGTGGAGAGGCAATGGAAGCTTCCAGAAACTTCTCCTGTGACACTTGCCTCTCTGAATTCGACCAAGGATGAGTAAGAGATCATCAATCTCCAAGTGGAAGCAAGAACTATTAGATAGAAGACACTAATCAAATCATAAGCTGACTCATCTCCATTATAGATATCTATATATGGATCCCTCATCCCAGAGATCGAGAGGCTGGAATTTTTCACATTGTAAGGAATTGTTGTTGGTTTCTTGAGACAAACATCAGATTGTTGGGTGATATAAGCTTTGTATGAGGTGAAGAGGGGCTTCTTTGCTGAGAGGTTGATGCTGGGTCAGAACAACTGATTGTATCTCTTCTTGGCTCTTTCTTGTTTATCAATAAAAGCTATTCAAGTTTTCCTCCATGCTCTTGTGTCATTGATGCTTGCTACATTTGTATGGTCAATTTACATCTGATCCCAGATTATTTATGATTATAGATCCATGTCTTTGTATAGTGCTATGCTACTGTAATCTTACAGGTACTTTGTGAAGCTGGGCATGCAAGAGAGCGAGTAGCTGAAGACTATCAAAGAAGAGAGGAATCAAATCAGGAGATTAGCGCAAGACAGAGGTTGGTCTTTCTGTTCCTCTCTATCTATAATTCATTAAGGAAAAATGAAAGTAGCTTTTCTTTGTTTGTTTCTAAGGCAGCTGTCACACCTTAGTGGGATAGAGCAGTTCTATATAGACACTTTTCCCTGTAACAAAATGGCGACTCCGCTGGGGACAAATTAGTTTGTTTGTTTATCATTCTTTGTTGTCTGTTTCATAAACTTACAAGTAGCATTCGAACTGCATTTGCCATAACAAATGCAAAGTAGATAAATGCTACTTCAATCCATCTACTGGATCTGTTTATGATTTAAACAACTGATTCACAAACCATCTGATTGCCCTTGTGATAGCTCTTAGATCCTCTTTAGATCTACCCCTGATTGTTGCATTACTGATTGCTTTTTGCTCGGCCAAAACCCAACAACTGAACTGCAAACTGTGACCCGGAACCCAAACAGAGTCTCATTTCTGGCCCAGCGCAAGTACTGTTTAGAGAATCTGAACTTCAGCGCACTTCCCGAGTGGACAAGGTGCGCTGCATTTCAAATTCTCTGTGTTACAGGTGCGCTGATCAGACTAGGCTCTGTGCAGTTTTGGTTTCTGTGATTCATTCTTTCCAGTTCTATTCCTAGATTTTGCTGCCTATGATCAGTAAATGTCTATTTGAAACCCCTTTTCCTTGCTGTTATTCTGCCTCCTTTGTACAAAAGAACTGTAGATGTTTTTGTGTGTTTGTTGAGTCATTTTTAGTTCTCCTTTGCAAAAGTAGCATAATCATACTGTCGTCCTTTGATTCGAAACTGTCGCAAGTGTCGATTTCAATCGTAGGAAAGAGTTTGATTGCTGTTGATGGTCGATTATCCTGCTACTATTTCTTTTGCTATGAATTTGGAATTTTCTAGTGTCAAGAACAAGTATTCATTTCAAAATCGTAAGGTGTTGTGATCATCTCCATTTTTTATTTCGAAAAGAAACTTGTTGATATTTGTCGCTTGAAAGGAAATTCAGATTTCTACATCAACTTTCTTTTTAGCATTCATATACTAAGAAAGTCAAAAAACAAATACATGCATGTGCATTTGCATATAGACAGTCTGATTGGCTTGATTTATGAAAGTGAATTTAGAGTGTGCTCTTTGCTCTTTGTGAAAAGATTCTGTCTTTCTTTTCCTTAGTAGCTAGGATTTTCATTGCACAAAGAAGATAAAAAGTTTGTTTATCATCTTAGATTGCATTTTAGGAATTACATCTACATCTCGCGGTGAACCTGAAAGGAAAACTTCATAAACAAGATCAACTTAAAATAAATTCAATGAATCTAACAACGCTTCGGAACTTAACGCACAACATTTAGAAGTCTAGGCTAGAGACGTATTTCGGCGTCGTAAAGCCTGGTAACTGTTGTTCTCACTGATGGTTGGGTGATTCCTCCACTTTGAGACGATAAGTGCCAGTACGGACTTGTGCTCCCACGTACCGTCGAGTATATTTTGGGAGACCCAAATAGGCTTAATCCTTTATCCATAGGAAGCCGTGTCTGCCGCCCTATCGATCGCAATGCACTGAACACAACATTCGTGAAGATTGACTGCCGTACCGTAAAAAATATTCTGCAGTTTTGCGATTGGTTTGGTAATCCCTCCACCTAGATTTCTAGAGCAGTCCATTTCATTCCTTTTTAGACTCCTTAACAGAAAAGATCCATCTAAGCACTTGTCACTTCAGGCTCATTAAAAATCGAAGGAGACTAGAGTCATCTTTTATTTTTTGTCGACTCTTAAAAATTGAAAAAACAAGTTGTGTCAAAGCGTCTAAAATTTATTTTAAACGGAATATTCATTACCCTTTCCTATGTTGATCTGGGGTTGAGAAAATGGAATCCACCAACCAAGGAATTCCCCTTGGAGGAAATCCTAGTCCCTTCTCCTCTTAGGGAGATGTTGGTGCACCCCATATGGCCACATTGTCGCTTCTAGGACTGACAATTGGTTTTCCTGTATGGATCTTCTCAACCTCTGTCGTTCAGAACACCACAATTCCTGAACAATCGAATCAGCAACTAGACGAGTCCAGAGTTACCTACCAACCTTCTACTTCCTCTAATTCTTCCTCTCCTCCTTCCTCTTCGCTTGACGGGGCTGGTAAATCCAAAAGTCAAGTACCCGAGAAGAAGAAGGAAAAGAATAAGAAAGAGAAGAAGAAGAAGAAGGAGCCAGAAGCGAATGGGGGCAAACGAGCGTCGTCTAGCTAAAATCCACACACTGCACCGACCAGGCCTAAATCGCCATGTGTCATTTGCAAAGGAGACCACTATCACAGAGATTGTCCTTGCATCCCTCGGATCTTAAGGGACTGGTCTCCTCGTTTGCACAACCCGGTGTCGTCAACCTCTGATGATCATGTTGAAAACACACCATGAACTAGTGAAAGTGAAGCCCTAGGACAAAAAGGAAAATATAGATTTCCTTGTAAACTGTGTGAAGGAAATCATGCCGTCCACCATTGTCCCTTCTTAGACGAAGCTAAAAGAGTTTTGGACGATGGTCCGGTTTCACCGTTACGACTTCCTCCTGGATATAAAAAACTCTTGCCAAGTCCGTCACTAGTTGAAAATCCGACTGGCCCGCTCAAGTGGTCGGCTGAAGCATCTATCATTGAAGACAAACCATATGAACCCATACCAGATGAAAGTCAAAAGGTCAAGGCAGCAGTTGACCCGGTCTTGCCTTCAGAGGTTCCATCTTCAGATGATACAATCACCGAAGAGAACAAGGATGACACCATCCAAATTCTTTTCATAAGCACAGACTCCAACGAGCATGGGGGAAATTTACCCGTTCCTTTACCGCAGGAAGGAAGTTCGTCAGAGTCGTACCCGGCCATCTATTCGGTCCCACCTCCAAGCAACCTAGTTGTCTCGTTCGACTGGAATCAACTAGGCAGACCCCGTTTACCAGCTAGTATACCATTCCGAATCATTGTTCAAATATATAGAATGGTTATGGTCGGTACCATCATAGATGAAGGGGCTTCAGTGAGTATCCTTTCCTCAACTGCTTGGAAAGCGCTTGGTTCGCCATCGCTTTTGCCTGAGATGAGAAATCTAACAGGTTTTGATAAAGGAACCAGTCGACCATTAGGGATCCTTCCCAATGTGCCCATAACATTGAGAGGGAAAACCGTTCACATGAATGTGATGGTAGTTCAAGGACCCCTGGATTACAATCTACTCCTTGGATGAGACTATATTTATTGCATGAGAGCCATTGTCTCATCACTCTTTAGAGTGATGTGTTTTCCACGCGAAGGAAGAGTGGTCAAGCTTGTAGACCAGCTTTCATTTCCTGGATCACGCATAGCAAATAGTCATATACCATCCCTAAACGGTCTTCTCATGCAAGAAATGTCTCAATCCCCAGTCTGTCCACCCGATGAGCGCGAGTGATTCGGGGGACATGACTGAAACCCAGGGGGCATACACCCTGGTTTTCTTCGGCAGGAAAACTTCAGGTATAGGGTAGGGTTCCGTGAGAAAATATGACTAGTCTATACTCCCGTCCATGATTGGAAGAGGGGGTTATTCTAGAACAAGATTCTCTTGTCAAAGTTATGTGAGTGGAGTAGCCTCCTTCACTCACCTTTGTCTATTTCGGTAGACATCACTGAAGAAGTGTTTTGTTTACGCCATAAATAGAATAATCTTTGGTAACCTGTAAGAGGTAGGCCTCTCTCGGTAAAACAAATGTTTTAACAGAATAAAGAAGGGGTAACCTTGAAACTCTGTTTTATACCTGGGGGCATGCAAACCTTTTGGAGTGCAAGAAAAGAGTGATCATTTATCTGTTTTTTGGATTGGTCGTTTCCTAACTTGCATAAAGAAAGGATGTGGGGCAAAAATCTAAAAGTTGCAGGTTTTTATATGAGACATTCTTATCACACAACTGGATTAATCGAGCAGTTTTAGCACATAGTTCAAGCTCGTTAAAAAATAAACATAAGCCATGAGCAAATGTTTCCCCCCGCGTTTAAGCTCATTAAAAAATGAACTATTCCCTGGTAAATAACCATCGTGAATGTAGTACTTCAGCCATTAAAGCCTTGGTTGTGTTTGCACCGTCACCTCCACTTTTGCATTGGCCGATCATTCACCTCCATTTGATTGTTTACCCATTTTGATGAATAGCTGCGAAGAGTGATTTCACTAGCCATCCTTGTAACACTGCCGTGATTGGAAAATTCCAAACCTTACCTGGAATCAGTTGCTATCCATTTTATCACTCGTTCCTCAAAATACGAGTCTCCTTTAAGCTCTTTTCAATTGACTCGTAAAATATGAAAAGATTGCCGAGCCATTGACCTCTCCAGCTCGTTAAAGGGACCGGAAGTGCTATCTCTCCTCTAAATTTTAATCTTTTTGTACCTGACAGATTATTACACAAAAAGATCGAGCGCTTGTTTTGTTCGGCCCGTTAAAAGTATCGAAAATTCATCCCTTCTGTATTGTTTTATACTTTTTCGGACTTAAGGGATTAGATGACGAAAAAGGAAATTTGGAGCTACCTTTACGTTCCTTTTCAGACTCTCTAAAATTGAAAAGGACTGAGTTATCTTTGTCGTTAAACTCGTTAAAAGTGTAATGGCGACAAACTTGTCTATAGACGAGAACGAGTTTCACTGTCGCTAGGCTCATTAAAACATAGGGATGGGTTTGCCCGAAGGGCAAATTATAGAACAAGCATATGTTATCCTCCTCAAGCTTGACAAAAATAAAGAGGTACTGGTCAGCAATGACTGGGGAAAATTGGGAAGAAAACTTGAAGAAACTTTGTTGGTAGCAAGTCGCTCTTGAACATGACACTTCCACTCCGTGTCCGAGTCGGGTTGGGTTGTTTCATTCACCGGTCACATCACCATGGTCCCATCATACCATCCAAATTTGGGGTTAATGCTACCAATCCATCACATCAGTGTCGCCGATATGTTCAAGAGAAGTCATTCAGAGAATTCACCTGTGTCTCACCCACTACCATACATTTATACTCCATTCTTTCATGACCGCCACCCTGAACCTTATATCACCAGATCGTTTTCACCTCCATTAAAGTCATTTGCTCCATTCCATGTCATTGATGTGGGATTCATTAAGGCCCTCCTGTGACAGATCGCTTCTTGTGGACATCAGCTCATTATCCAAGAAGCTGATCTAGGAACACCCCATTCAGTACTTTGAAGCTTGCATGCCTCAATGGCAAGTTTCTCACTTCCGGCGACAGGTTTACATCAATGGCCTTCGATCGAAAGATTTTGCATGGTGTTCGACGCCAAGTCCTTTATTCACACCACGTGAATTGTACTGCAGTACCTTGAGGGTCATTATCATTATCGGTGATTCCTCTCGCGCCTGTTAACAGCTTACATCATTGGCTGGTAATCAGGTGATGTCTTTCCATGTTCGACTCCAGAACAACTTTCACATGGATTGACTTGTACTTCGAATGAAGATCGAAAGAGATTGAATACCCCGGATCTAGTTTCATCCATCCGTGCTGCGATATATATTCAGGGAAATAAAGACATCAAATGTACATCATTGCTGCACAGATAATCATCCAATCAAAAGGATGATGGCTCTATCAGAATCATCAGTCTACACTGGGACGATTGTGTGTCCTATGTACATGAAAATGAATTTATAGAGCTGAGCATGGGAATGCCCGCCTCAGCTAGATCATGAAAATATTATGAAGATAATGTATTGTATTGTATCTTATTATAGGTCTCCTCCCAGCTTGAAAGAACTTCGGATCCTCATAATAAAGCATTTCACCCGACATCAAAAGATTAACGACCTCATGCTTTAGGGGGCAATTGTTATAGACATTTTTGGGAACTACAACCCCAAGCATGAAATGTGCATAAACCAAGGGCTCCTACGTCCCTAAAAGTGATGTTCTAACCTCTAAAGGAAAAAGGTCAACAGATTACAGCTTCTCCCATAAGTTCTCCATGAAAAACTGCTCAGAATTGGTCAAAACAGGATCATTTCAGCTGCTCCATTGGCCAAGTGCATTGCATCTCACCTAAATACACTGTGTGGGTGCGTTGCATTTCAAAATGCCCTTCTATGGGGTGCGATGGGCGAGAAATGACAAATGGCAGTGTCATTCCGCGAGGTGGAGAGGCAATGGAAGCTTCCAGAAACTTCTCCTCTGACACTTGCCTCCGTGAATTCGACCAAGGATGAGTAAGAGATCATCAATATCCAAGTGGAAGAAAGAACTATCAGAGAGAAGACACTAATCAAATCATAAGCTGACTCATCTCCATTACAGATATCTATATATGGATCCCTCATCCCAGAGATCCAGAGGCTGGAATTTTGCACATTGTAAGGAATTGCTGTTGGTTTCTTGAGACAAACATCAAATTGTTGGGTGATCTAAGCTTTGTATGAGGTGAAGAGGGGCTTATTTGCTGAGAGGTTGATGCTGGGTCAGAACAACTAGTTGTATCTCTTCTTGGCTCTTTCTTGTTTATCAATAAAAGCTATTCAAGTTTTCCTCCATGCTCTTCTGTCATTGATGCTTGCTACATTTGTATGGTCAATTTACATCTGATCCTAGATTGTTTATGATTATAGATCCATGTCTTTGTATAGTGCTATGCTACTGTGATCTTACAGGTACTTTGTGAAGCTGGGCGTGCAAGAGAGCGGGTAGCTGAAAACTATCAAAGAAGAGAGGAATCAAATCAGGATATTAGCGCAAGACAGAGGTTGGTGTTTCTATTCCTCTCTATCTATAATTCATAAAGGAAAAATGAAAGTAGTTTTTCTCTGTTTGTTTCTAAGGCAGCTGTCACACCTTAGTGGGATAGAGCAGTTCTATATAGACACTTTTCCCTATAACACCTTAGATCCCAGATGGAGGTGTATTTACCCCTTTGGTTTCCAATGGCTCCTTATCCACATGTGCAATGCCCTCTCCCTCGGCCATATCCCAATAAATTTTCATACGATCGCATCTTCTGTCATATGATCCCTATGCGCTTGAAGCACTGGATCGCTCAACATGAGCCGAGGGATTATGCTTGACTTGGGTTTGCAGACCCCAGCTGTCCTTATGGAAGTAGATTTTTCACTACTGCCTTCATTCTCCTTTCCCTTACTTGTTTCTTGCTGATCTCCTACTTGTGTCTGAGGTCTGTTTTTTCCACATGTTCCCGTGCTTTTTGCGTGTGTTTCCTTCTCTAGAGGTTTTTTGAAATGTTGCTTTCCCGCCTCCTTACTTCTATCTGTAACTACCTGACTATAGGAGGGAGCAGAACTCCCCTGCGCTTCCCGCAATGGTACCCAAAGTAAAAACCCTAACGCCAATGCCAACCCTAGCTCAAGTTGTAGACCTGATGTGCTCTGGGCCGTATTTTTAATTTAATTATTAAAATAGTGTTAATATCTGATTTAAATTTGATATGCTTTTCATAAAATTTAGGAAGCCTTTTATTTTAATTATGAGTAAACAATTTGGGGATATCAAATTTGATTATAAAATATAATTTTCCATTTTTTATTAAAAAATAACACTTGTTTTTTAATATTATTAATTTAATAAAAATTAAAATAAATTTATGTTATTGATTATTTTTCCTAAACACATTTCTTAAGAATATATAAATCTAGAAGTTTAAAATTTCAATGTGGCATCCTACTTTTTAATCAAACGAATTAAAAAAATGCCAATTCTAATCAAACGAATAAAAAGAATGCTAATTCTAAGTTTGATCGATGTCGAATTTGATTTGGATTTGAATTCGATACGATAAAAATTCGAATGAAAAATTTTCAATTCGAAATTTTTTTATAGTTTTTAAACATTTTTTAAATAATATATTTTTAAAATATTTTTAGCTATCTTTTTTCTAATTTATTTTGAATTTTATATAAGTTATAATTTCATATAATAAAAAAATCTTCAACCAAATCCACTCAAAAAGAATTTTCACTCACCTCTTCCCTCCAAACTATATACTCTTTTCAAAAACCTATATTCTTAAAGAAATTTTCTAATTTAGGTACTTCCATTTCTTTTTGTGCATTTCCCTCCAAACTATATACTCTTTTCAAAAACCTATATTCTTTCTTTGATTTCAAAATTTTATTAATATAAAATCCTTGTTTATTTAGAAAATTAATATTCAAATTTATTTTATAGAAACATCAATCTCTTGTCTTTGAAAAAAGAAATTTTCTAATTTAAATACTTCCATTTCCTTCTCTATAAGTGGGAAAAATCTAAGCAGAAAATATCGTTCTGTGCATTTCCCTCCCTACCATATACTCTTTTCAAAAACCTATATTCTTTCTTTGATTTCAAAGATTCATTAATGTAAAATGCTTCTCTATTTAGAAAATTAATATTGAAATTTATTTTATAAAACAATCAACCACTTGGAATTTGCAGAGACGGAGGAGGCGATGAAGGAGCAGGAGAGTCGGCTGCAATCGGCGGGCTAGGGTTTGCAGGCGAAATAGCAGGGAGGGCTGGAAGAAACGCGCGCAGGGGAAACGAGCAGGAGAAGCCGGGGTTGGAGCGAAAGGGATAGTAAGAAACCCTAGCACAGGAGCGGAAGCTCATAAGTCAGTTTGTGCTGAGGGCAAAAATGGAAAATCGGCAAGGGAGGGGAGAGATCCCCTCCTATAAGAATATCGTTGCAGGAGAGGCAAGCGGCAGTGGCAACCAGAACGATGCCAGGGAGAATAATAAAGAAGCACCAGTGATGGGAAATCTGTGGAAAATGAAGACTAGAGGGAAGTTCTTACCAAGGGCTCAGAAAAAACCTAGATACGTAATACCCAACAACAAGCTGGAGGAATACAACAGCTACATGAAAGATCATGCACTGATCTGCAAGTTCGTAGGGTATTGGCCTACTGAAAAAGAACTACACAAGTGGATTTACCAAAGATGGAGGCCAAAAGGGCACATTGAGCTAAAACTAGGAGCAAAAGGGTTTTTTACAGCCATATTTGTGAATTTTGGGGATAAAGAAAGGGTTTTCGAGGAAGGGCCATATTTCATGAAAAATGCAGGACTGTTCATGAATTACTGGGAAGAAAGATATAACCCTGATAATGAAAAGATGTTGGAAGCCCGATCTGGGTCAGACTGTTTGGATTACCAGTGGAATTTTGGGATCCTGAGATTATGGAGGGGATAGGCAACACGATTTGTGCCTTTGTCAATGTAGCGGAAGCAACGAAAAAAGGCAAGTATACATCATATGCAAGATTATGTGTATACATGAATATAGCTGAACCTCTGCCGGAATACATAGAACTAGAATATCATGATGAAGTATGGCAACAGCCATTAGATTATGAGCATATCCCCTTCAGATGCAGAAGATGCCATGAGTATGGACACCTATACAGACAATGCCCATTAAACAAGGAGGAAGAATACATAAGGAAAAAAGAAGAACAACAAAGGGAAGCAGAGAGAACTGAGGAGTCAGACAAGGGTTTCCAACAGGTTACCAGAAAGAAGAAAGCTGGTAAAGAAGGTCTAAAAACACAGACACAAGCGAAATCACTGAGCATCGAAAGTCAGAACAAGTTCAAAATCCTCCAGGAAAATAGTGAAGAGGGTGAGGACAAAGTGGAAGAGGAAGAAGATCCAGAGAATGAACCCATGGAAATAGTCAAGGAAACCAGAGAGAAAGACACAGGAGCAAGAGTAATGAATGAAGAGGAAGCTGCTGAAAAGATAGAAATACTAACTAACCAAACCCAAATGGAGACGGAAAGCCAGAAGGAAAACGAGGCAGAGGAAGAAAGGATTATGAGACAACTAATTCAGGAATGGAAAAACTTGGACGAAAGATTCATGATGATGATGATGATGATGATGGTTAACGTCCACTGAGACCAAATTGGTCTATCGGACCTACAATTTTCTTAATTTTTACTTGTCTGGCTCCTCGTCTTTCTTGGCGAGATTGGTGTTGTAGCTTTCTTTCTTTTCTCTACGGTCTTCCAACTTCCTTTGTCTTGCATCTCCTTCATCTCTTCTGGTTCTTGGGACATTGGTGTCTTAGCTTCGCGATCTATAGTCGGAGAAGTTTGGTTTAGGAGATCTGCTTTGCTGTTAAATGAAGATTTATTTTCTGCGGTATTCAAATCCTCATAACTGTTGATTTGTTGGGGCGGGCTTTCTCCTCGCTTGCTTTGAGAGTTGTTTCCTTCTTCCTTGATTTCTTGTGACTCAGAGTTTTCTCTAGAATATTCTTCTTTGATGACAGTGTAGTGTTCTTTTTGTGCTCCTTTCCACCATGTAGATCTGTGGTGGTTTTTTCTAGCAAAATTTTTCTCAGAGGCTTTTGGGCAATTTTTGGCTAGATGCCCCGTCTCAAAGCACGATCGACATCTGAAGAGGACACTTTCATAATCAAGCTTCTGGTTCCACACATAGTCTTTACTTGTTAGGTTTATTTCAGCTGGGAATCCGGCGCTGAAATCCATTTCCACACAGATGCGTGCATAGGTGGTTCTGGCATATTCCTCTGTTTCTGGGCACCTGCAATAAAATTTCCCAATTGCATTTCCGATGGCTTTTAGCGAGGAGAGATTCCAGAGATGCAAGGGTAGGCTTGGCAATCTCACCCAAACTGGTGCTGAGGTTATCACTGTTGTAGAGGGATCGAATGATGGGTTCCATGGCTTCATGAATAGGCCTGATTTTTCCCAAAACCAAGGGCTGGAATCTAGAATACATTGTCTGCTTTCAGGATTTTCAAAATCTACTATAAAGAAACCTCTAGCACAGGGGTAGATATTAATTTCATCAGAAATGATAGGCTTCCATACCTCTGAGATCCAATTGTGGAGTGCTATCAGCCGCGGCCAAAAACCATTGAACCGGCAAATTAGGGCACTTTCGGAGAACTTCAAAGCTTCATCGAGTGAGTCCTGGACCACTTGGATAGTGGGAGCTGGGGCTTCACTCACGATATGGGCAGGAGATTGCCCTCCAGAGGCGGATGAGCCACCAGTTATTTTTGCGAAGCTCGGAGCCATATTTTACGCAGATCTGCACCAGATCGATACAAGCCGCAGCTCAAACCGCAGATCTAATTGACACGAGCAAGAATTTGCAGATCTATACCGCAGCTCAAACCGCAGATCAGATCCAACTCCCATAGAAGATCTGAGCCACCGAGACTTCTGAGCCACCGAAACTTCTGAGCCAATATTGTTATATATAATATAACAATTGCGTAAGACTATCGCCGCAGAGAGCGTAGAGCCGATCTCAGTAGAAATAACAATAAAAATAAAAATAGAGCCGTAGTCCCCAGAGAGCCGCAGAGACCCGCGGAAGAGGAAGGAGATCCGCAGTCCGCAGAGAGCCGCAGTCCAGACAGTCAAAAACAATTATATAAGGAGGCATTTCAAAAATACAAAGATAAAAAAGGGGAGAATATGGATAAACAGGATATCACATCAGGAGAACAGGAAAGAGGTCAGATGGGAATTGGCGGTGCTGGCAAAAGTAGCAAGAAAAGAGGGAGGAAAACGATGATTGAAACGATCCAAACAGCTGGCGAAGTATTGATAAACTCAGGTAAATTGATACCTCTGTTAGAGGTATTTTTCCACTCCTCCAAAAATTTAAAATGATTATTATCAGTTGGAATATTAGGGGTCTGAATAGTAAGGGTAAGCAGAGATATATGAAAGAGAAACTTAGAAAAGACAGACCAAGTATTATGATCCTACAAGAGACAAAGATCACCATGCAGCAGATGGAAGGAATAATAAAAAACAACAAACTCCAATACGAAGTCATGGGACAAGATGCAATCGGATCAGCGGGCGGCATTGCAATATTGTGGAACCCAAACGAGATAATTTTTGAGAGCTGGACCAGCATGACCAGAATCCTTACAGGCACAGGAAGAATAGCGGGGACGAAGGAAAGGGTTATTATTTCAGGGGTTTATGGTCCTCATACTCCGGGAGACAGAGAAAACTTCATTAAAAATATGCAAGCAACTCGAAGATTACATCCGGAGATAGCATGGATTGTAGGAGGAGATTTCAATTTAATCCGGTCTCTAGAAGAGAAAATGGGAGGTATAAGGAAAACATATCAATATATGGAAATTTTCAATGACATGATAGATGGTCTGAGGCTGGTAGATTTACAAACTATCAACGGAGTCTATACATGGAATAACAGGAGAGGGGGAAGGAATCAAATAGCATCCAGATTAGATCGGTTCTTAGTATCAGAAACAATTATGAACATAGATGTATTCATAGAAGCAAAGATCATGCCATCCCTTTGCTCAGATCACTGGCCAATTAGACTGGAAGTGGATATTAAGAATAACCTTGGCAAGAAGCCCTTCAAATTTGAAGCTTTTTGGCTTAGAGACCCGGAATTTATCAAAAAAATGGAAGAATGGTGGAAGCAAAGCACAGTACAGGGAAAGGGAAAAATGCATACCTTCCAACTTAAACTTAAAGAGTTAAAAGGAAGGATAAAGAAATGGAACAAGGAAGAATTCGGAAACATCATGGAGGAAAAACAGAAGTTGGAAGAAGAAATGGAAGCTCTGCAACAAAGGATAATAAATGAAGGTAGGACAGAGGAAACTTGCAGAGAAGAAGGGATAATTCTAGGAAAACTGGAGGAGAGGAGAAAGCAGGAAGAAGTTTTATGGAGACAGAAGTCTAGAATAAAGTGGCTTAGGGAGGGGGAAAGGAACACTAGATTTTTTCATCAAGCAATGATACAACACAGGCAAAGGAATAGGATACTATCTATCAAGAACGAGAGTGGAGAGAGGATTGTTGAACAGGAAGGAATTGAAAAAGTGTTGATGGAATACCACAAAGGAATATTGACTGAACCCCACATAGACAGGTCTGAAGCTATAAAAGAAGTTTGCAAGGCCATTCCCAGGATAGTAACTGAAGACCAGAATAGAGCCCTAATGAGAGCAGCTAGTTTGGAAGAGGTGGAGGATGTGGTGATGAGCATGAAGAAGGGTACAGCGCCAGGACCAGACGGTTTTACGGTTGATTTCTATCAAGCGTGTTGGCACTTTATGGGATGGGAGATTCTGGACCTGATAGAAGAATCCCGTATAAATCAAAAGGTATGGCCAGCCATTAACTCTACTTTTTTCACTTTGATTCCAAAAAATGACAATTCAGAGGATGCTAAGGGATTTAGACCCATTTCCCTATGTAATGTTATCTACAAAATAATTGCATCGTTGATGGCCAAAAGACTGAAACCCCTGTTAGATAGATTAATATCCCCTGAACAAACTGGTTTCGTTGAAGGTAGACAAATTCTAGATGGTTTAGTGGTTACTCAAGAAGTAATTCATTCACTAAAGGCAAAGAATCAAAAAGGAATGATGATTAAACTGGACTTGTCGAAAGCTTATGATAGAATCAACTGGCAATACTTGGAAGAAATCTTGGGAAGTTTCGGTTTTGTTACTAGGTGGATAAAGTGGGTTCATAGTCTCATATCAACTCCAAACATTTCAATATTAGTCAGTGGAACTCCCTCGAAAAACTTTAAGGCATCTAGAGGAATAAGACAAGGTGATCCCTTATCTCCTTTCCTATTTATACTAGCAGCAGAGGGTCTGGGCAGGTATCTTAAAAAAGAAAGAGCAGCAAATAAAATCAAAGGGCTAAGACTATGGGGTAATGAATTGCCTATAACCCATCAGCAATTCGTTGATGATATCATGTTATTTGGGGAGCCAACCGTAAAAGAAGTGAGAAATCTGAAGAAGGTTTTGGACTTATTTGCGGAAGCATCTGGGTTGGAGATCAACAAGGAAAAGTCATGCACCTTTATATTCAATACCATGGAGGCAGTCAAAATCCACTTGACCAGGATGCTAGGTTTTAAGCAAGGGGATCTCCCAACTAAATACTTGGGAAACTTACTGGATTTCAACTCTAAAAGACAGAAAAATTGGCAAGGAGTCTTAGAGAAATTAAAAAACAGAGTGGCTAACTGGGCCTTCAGAACTTTAAATATTGCTGGAAGGATTGTTTTAGTAAAATCAGTATTGCAGGCAATCCCCATATATCCGCTATCGATTATGGCGGTACCACAAGGAGTCTGCACCAAGATCAGAGAAATTATGAGGAAGTTCATTTGGGGAGGATCGACCCAACAGAAGAAGTGGGCCCTAGTATCATGGAAACACCTAACGAAACGAAAGGAGGAAGGAGGCTTGGGTCTGCGCGATCCGGATAGACTCAACAAAGTGCTTGGTGCAAAACTTTGGTGGCGATGGCTAAGAGGGGGCAATGACCTATGGAAGACACTATGGAGGCACAAGTACAATATGCCAAACACTACGGAGGATATCTACCGGATGCAGGAAACCCCGAAAGGCTCGGCAATCTGGGATCTAGCTCGACAAAATCGTGATATAGTAGAAAAGAATGCTTTCTGGGAAATTCGAGGAGGAGGGGAAGCCAAATTCTGGGATGAGAAATGGCAGCAAAGAGAGAAAATGAGCAGAATACAAAAAATCCAAAACATACAGGAAAAAATAGGGGATAACCGTATATATGTCAAAGATTATTGGAAAGAGGACGAATTGGATGGAATCTGGCGGAAATGGATAACACCAGAGGAATGGGGTTTCGAGATAGATCAAGAGCAACAGGAAGCGTTTATGGAAGAGGTAGAGTCCAGGAAAATAAAAGCTCGAACGGGTAGGGATATCCTCAGATGGGGGAATTCAATGAAAGGATCCTTCACAGTCAAGGAGGCATACTATCTGGCAGACCAACAGGGGACCAATGAAGAAAACCAAGACTGGAAGGTCATCTGGGGTAACAATTGGTGGCCGAAAATTATCTTATTTGCATGGCTAGTAGCTAAGGGCAAGATCCTGACGTGGGATAAACTCCAAAAGAAAGGTTTCAGTGGACCTTCAAAATGTTACCTATGCAATAAGGAAGCTGAAACTCAAGATCATCTATTAATCAAGTGTGTTTATGCCAGGAAGCTATGGATTGAAACCGGAAAACTATTCCAGAAACTTGAGGGGTCCCCGAGAGAAATAAATGAAGTAATTTTTCATTGGCAGAAGGAAAAATTCCAATGTAAAGTAGTCCGAAAGGCCTGGGATCTCATTGCGGGTTTTGTGATTTGGATGTTATGGAAAGAAAGGAACCGCAGAGTATTCCAAGACAAAGCTAAAAACGCGGAAACAATATGGAACAGAGTAGTGAACTTAACCAGAGAATCAATTCTGGTGGAAAAATGGGATGCGGATGATTGGAAAGTAGATCAGGGAGAGGAGCAAATTTTAAAGAAATTAAATTTGAAATTTGAAATGGTGCATACCAAAAAAATTGGCAGAAATAGTACGAGATCTCAAAGCTATGACAAGTTCGCATATCCCAAAGGTAATTTTATGAAGTTAAACTTTGACGGGCATCGAAGGGGAACCCAGGTAATGCCGGATTCGGAGGTATCTTCCGAGACAGCCAGAGAAACACCAGATGGATCTATGCAGAGTGGGGCGGGGAGATGACAAATAATGAGGCCGAGTTATGGGCGATCCACCAAGGCTTGAGAATCGCGATTAGAAATGGCTATAGAAACCTGGAGATAGAAGGAGACTCTCAGATAGCAATTGAAATACTAAAGAAACTTAACAACGGGAAGAACTGGGAGCAGATCACCAATAGCTGGCGAACGGCAGGGATTGTTCAAGAAATGGCGGACCTACTAAAAAGAATCGACTATAAAATCTTTAATCATGTGAAAAGGAATGGAAACCGAGCGGCAGATTTCCTTGCGAATTGGGGTTGCAAGGGTCGAAACAGCAAAATAGACAATCAGTGGAGAACGTTGCGGCCCAATAGAGAATGGGAGGAATTGGCCGGTATTATTAATTATGACCATGAACAAGCAACGAATGAAAATAAAGGGCAAGCAACAAACGAGAATCATAGCATTTGTGCGGTGGACAGGTGAGATGGATCGGCAATCCCAGAAATTTAATGAGTGTCAGCTAAGGTGGGGGAATGATATAATGGGCAGGCAAGCTACAGTACAGCAGAAGTGTGCGACGAGAGGTAAGAATCAACCACTACACAACAAGATAATAAACAGAAGTGATCGGAGAGGAGGAAAAAACGGTATGTCAGAATCCATAAATGGAAATGAGGGAAGAAGGATAAGTGATAGGAAAGGCAGAGGACAAAGTAACAGGTGGCAGCGGAAGGCCAAGTTGACAGGTAGGCGGATTAGAGCAAGGAAGACTATAAACGGGAGGCAGCGAAAGAATCGACAACGAGGAAACTGTTTAGGAACTCAGAGAGCGAGGAGAGAAAAGGTGGTGGAGAGCTGGCACAGAGCGAGGTTGCGTCGAAAACTTACTGAGGACGCTATGGAAACCAGGAAGAGAGCAAGGGCAGTAGAGGAACTGGAAGCCGCGGAGCGCAGAGACAGGGATAGGAAGGGCAAGGCGGTAGCGAAGGAAGAGACTGTAGAGGAGATATATGAAATATATGATGACTCTGAGGAAGAGGAGGACCGGCAAGATCAAGGCAGGCAAGGTAAGGAACGAGGTGGAAATGTAGGAGGCTGGGATACCCAGCAAACCAGTGACGAGCAGCTAGGACAGCGGGAGGGAAAGATAAGGCAGCGCGGCAGATAAAGAGGAAAAAGAGGCGCGGGTAGCGGGCTGGAGCCGAGCAGCAGGAGAGGCAGAGGAACAAGCAGATACAGAGGAGTAAGGGGAGGAAAACAGGGGCAGAGAGGGAGACCGGGCTAAAAGACAAGCCGGTCGTTGGACAAGAAAATTCAATAAGCAGAAAAGGCGTATAATCAGAACAAAAATCCAAGAATCAGGAGAATTATCCAGAATATGGAGGAAGATGCGCTACAAGCTCAGTCTGACTCAGAGATGGAAGATTGGGAGTTTCTACTCCACCACCCTGGCAACACTAGGGGAAGAATTTCCCTATTTAAACAGTCTTTGCATATCTACTGTGTGATGAAGAGATTGTTGGCTAAAGATTTGGAACAAGCTGCAACAGAGATGGCAGAATTGGCGCAAGGAGTCCCCAACCTAAGGAGGGAGCTGAGGATCATTCAGATTACATTGGAGATGCAAGAGAAGAAGCTTGAGGAGATTCAGCAAATGATAAGGGAAGGACAGCAAAATGCAAACAAGGAGACAAACCAGCGACCAGAGGTAGAAGCTGATTAAAGATAGATATGTATTAATTTTGATGAAGCTGCATAGTATAGATAATTTCAGTTTGTTTAAAGTATTAGAAGAGGAAAATAGATATATGCATGCAAGTAGAATTAGAAATCTGCAAGACTGTTTAGTGTATTTAGCTTGGATAATCAGACTATGGATTTTCTATTTTTGGTCGGCTATTAAAAACTTTAGGTGGCTGAAATACTCGGTTTCCCCAAGAGGGCGAGTTGAAGGCAACCTTACTCATACTGTGTATTTTTGATTTGAAGTAATAGAAAAGTAGAGCAACACCGCAGCTTACAAAAAAAAAAAAAACAATCAACCACTTATTTTTGAAAAAAAAAATTCTAATTTAAATACTTCCATTTCCTTCTATGTGAGTGGGAAAAATCTAACCAGAAAATATGATTCAATAACATGAATGCTCATAACTCTACAGCGTACCTTTGAGATTGAGAAATTTGATCATAACTGTTATTATTCATTTAACCTATAAAATCTAAATAACCCATAAGTCTGCTAATTTTTATGTTTTTAGCTCCGTGCAGGCTATAAAGCAGCGATTTTTTATGTTTTTAGCTGGGTGCATGCTATACCGCAGCAATTTCTATTTTCCTATGCGTGCATGCCATACAACAACAATCTATTTGTGTTTAGCGAATGAATAATCCACTGGGTGAATCTTTTGTCTTTCTCCACTGCTTGACATATTGCAACAATTTTTGTTTTTTTCTGTTGCATGCCATACTACAACAATTTTTGTTTTACTCTGCAACATGTGATACTCCAACAATTTTTATTTTTCTCTGCAGCATGCCATACCCCACCAATCTATTTGTTCTTTAGTTAATAAACCATCTGCAGCCATTAACTATGCCAAGTAATGAACCATACATGGGCCCAAATCGTTAAGCACTTACACTGCGAACCCGATCGAATTTTATCGAACTATTCGGTAAACTAAGGATGATGGTATTCATAAAACATGGCGTGGTTAAGATAGAAAAGGTACTTGATTTGTCGATGCTCATATTTGCATGCTCTCAATGATTTCAATAACTTGATCAATCATTCGAAATAACAAAAAGAATCTGAATTCTGTATTTGCTCTATGGAAAAAGAGGTCTGAACGAAGGATTAGAATTGTTAACAGAACATTTTTCTTATAACAATTCAGGCGTAGCTGACATTTCGAGGAAATAAATCGAGTGGTAACCGATGAACGAGTTGGATATTTATACAAATTGAAAGCTTGTCAAAAGAGAAATCTGTGCGATAAACGATTCTAGTGCGGTAAATTGATCTTATATCTGAAACAGAAGCAGAAGAGAAAAAGGGAAGACGAAGGGTTGAGAGACAGACAGAATAAAATGATGATGGAACAAAAGACATCGTAATCCTCTTGGCCCTCTGTTCAAGAATCCCGACAGTCCCAACCAAAAAGGGTGGCGCATTCGGCCAATGTTTATACTGTTGCAGAAGAAGCAACGCATGGGAATCAACGTGGGAGTGGCAGAAGAAAGAATCCTCTAATCCCTATTACGAAATAGAGACGAGATTACCTATTTTATACTGTTAACATAATTAATCATTTTTTTAGTGAGCATGTTTCAATCCACGTGTGATCTTCTTAGTGAGCATGTTTCAATCCATATGTGTTCACCCTAAATGGTACGTAAAAGTAGATAGCATCAATAAATCATAAGCATCTAAATATTTATTCTATGATATATCTCTTATTAATAGAGTTTAAAGAAACAATATTATAACTTGGTGGGACAAATAGAAAAAGGAAATTAAAAATAGGATGAAAAATCAATTACAAAAATAGGTGGAGAGATTAGAAATGGAGAAATACTTAATGAAAGTCGCACTTGTTTGTAGGGAACCATTCCTTGTGTACAATAGGTAGAATTGTCACAATGCTCCTAAATGCAAATCAAACCCTTTGCTATAAGAAGAAACATAAAGTGAGCTAGGGGACACCCCACTCTAAGTCCTTGTTGTGTATGAAAAAGGACTAAACCATTAATCAAGACCACAAAGGAAATTGTTTATATGTAGCTGAAACCCTTTGCTACAAGAATAAACAACAAGTGAGATAGGGGATACCCCTTGTTTAAGCCCTTGCTATGTGTGGAAAATGTTAGAGGTTGATTCATTAATCAACACCATAAAGGAAATTGTTTGAATGCAGTTCATAACCCAAGATATGAAATTTGAAATGAAGTCAATATGAGTAAGATGGAGGTGAATATATATCTAGTTTACCTTGTCAAAGGATCCATGAGGCTCCTTATAGTGTTGCTCATCCTTCTGAATTTTGCAAAACGACGGAAGACTTTTGTGTTCTTGTCCTTGCACTCCAAATATATAGCATATCTTTTGAGTGTCCATTCATTCTCTTTTTCCATTATAATCTCATTTCTCCATTTTTCCATTTCGATTAGTTGTGCCCTGACATCATTCATTTCAAATCTTTCTCTTTCTCTACTAGAGAACAATTGTAATTGATTCTCTATGACTTTGAACTCCTAACGAGGACCCTCTTGGAAATTATTGGTTTTCAATTAAGATTTAACAAGGTTTATGAAGTCTTTTTCTTTTAACTAATTTGATTTCATTTTGAATAGACTGGATGGCTTTTAGAAAACACCCTTCATCTCCAAAAAGATTGAGGAGAGATTCGAGATAACCCTTGGTTCAACCCATTATTTCATGAGATTAAAGTTTTCCATAAGGGTTTCAGAGATAAGAAATTTATCGAGTCCCTTCACTACTTTGTCTTCACTTGTATGATGATTGATCCATGTGGGAACAATTTTGATAGGGTCCACATCCACCATCCTAATCCTACTTATCTTGTTCTAAAAATATTCAGTAAAGGAATTTGGCCTTGCTTTGGGACCCTAAGATTCCACATCACCCAAAGAAAAGTTCAAATCTCCTCCTAAAATGAGATTATTTGATTTTAAAATGGAGTCAAAAATATGATTCCAAAACTCCTTTTTATTTGAAAAATAATATTTAAAATAATTTATTTAAAAAAAAAAAAAACCTCTAAACAAAGAGGGAAATAAAAAATTATAAAAAGGAGTCAAGACCCTAATCAAGAGAAGATCATTTAATACATAAAAAAATTAATGAAAATCAAATAAACTAAATGAAAAATAATTAGTGGGAAAATAAATAAGATAAAATAAAAATATACGCAAGTCAAAAGAAATGTATAAATAAAGAAATAATATATATATATATATATATATACACACACACACACACACAAAGAAAAGTAATCAATAAATAAAACAGGGCCCCATAAGTAATTGTTGACCCTTTTTTATTTATTAATTACTTTTCATTGAAGATATATATATATATATATATATATATATATATATATATATATATATATATTTCCATCTTTATTTTTATTTTTTTATTTCTTTTGACTTGTGTATATTTTGTTAGAGCCAACGGTGAGCAGCAAATAAATAAACAATATACACAGCAAATAACCATACACAGGAGACAACAGATTAACGTCGTTCACCCAACCAATCTGGGCTACGTCCACCAAACATAGGCATTGGCAATCTTATTATTAATCAGGAGATTACAGAATAATCATTTTCCTCACAAACTTTCACTCACCAATATCTGTACGGGCATGAATTTTATAGCCAAGAGAATCTAATTGACTCATAAATCCTCTCACAACAAATATAGGATACATTAACTCTTTCCCAACTAACTGGAGCTAATCTAGCAACAAATTCCTATTGTTGTCACACATTAGAGATTTTTGCCTATTTTGTGAAACAGAAAATCTCAAAAATCTCCACCTTGACAACAATTAGCCTGATACCCTGTTTGTTTATTATTTTTATCTTTCCTACAAGCTAAGAGAAGCCAAACACCAACGTAGCTTCTCTAACAAGACTGGTTTCGTGAACATGTCTGAACAATTCTCTTTTTTATGCACCTTTTCAAGAGAGACTCCCCTTTCAATGATAACTTGTCTTACAAAATGGTACTTGATCAGTATATGTTTTGATTTATTATGATAGGCCGGATTCTTAGCCAAATGTATTGCACTTTGACTATCACAAAATAACTTGATGTTGTTCTACAGCCTACCAAACTTACCAAACAAACCTTTCAACCAAATCGCTTCTTTGCAAGCCTGAGAAGCAGCAATGTATTCTGCTTTGGTAGTGGATAAAGCAGCAATGTTCTGCAACTTTTACATCCAACTAATTGCTCCACCTGCAAGATTAAATACATACCCTGATGTTGACCTTCTCTTATCCAAATCACCTGCAAAATCGGAATCAACATACCCGCAAACAAATTCACTACTCTTATTGTAAGTGATACAATAACTACTTGTGCCTCTCAAATACCGAAGCACCCATTTCACTACTGACCAGTGTTCTTTACCCGGATTTTCCATATACCTGCTGACAACCCCAACTGCATGTGAAATATCTGGTCGCGTACACACCATCGCATGCATTAAACACCCTACTACATTAGCATATGGAATTCGAGACATAAATTCCTTTTCTTCATCTGAATTAGGACAAACTCGAAGAAAGCTTGAAATGGGAAGCGAAAGGGACTGACACAGGCTTCACATTGTTCATACCAAATCTCAAAAGTATTTTTTCAATATACTTTTGTTGTGATAGCCATAGCTTACCATTGCTCCTGTCTCTAAAAATCTCCATTTCCAAAATCTGTCTTGCTGCTCCTAGATCTTTCATATCAAATTTCCTTGCCATCTAAGCCTTCAACCTGTTGATTTCTTCTATGCTTTTGCTTGCTAAAAGCATATCGTCAACATACAATACCAAGATAATGAATATGTCATTATTTCACTGTTTAAAATAAACACAATGATCATATTCACTTCTAACATATCTCTGACTCAACATGAAAGAATCAAACTTCTTATACCACTACCGAGGCGACTGCTTCAGGCCATATAATGACTTCTTGAGCCTGTAGACAAATTTCTCATTGTGATGCTAAACAAACCCTTCTGGTTGTTCCATATACATTTCCTCATCTAAGTCTCCATGTAGAAATGCAGTCTTAACATCTAATTGTTGCAACTCTAAATCAAGCAAAGCCACTAATGCTAACACAATTCTAATTGAAACTATTTTAACAACTGGTGAAAAAATCTCATGAAAGTCAATGCTGGCTTTTTGAGAAAACCCTTTTGCAACCAGCCTCACTTTGTACCTGTCTTCCGTATCATTCACACCCCGTTTCAGCTTGAAAACCCATTTACACCCCACAGTTTTCCTGTCTTTCAGAAGCTCAACCAGATCCCATGTGACATTCTTACCTAAGGCCATCATTTCGTCCATCATGACTGCTTTCCACTTATCACTTTTCGAACCTTCTATTGCTTCCTGATAGCACAGAGGTTCATCGTCATTAGCAGTAAATGAAACTGAAGTAACATAATCATCATACCTTCTTAGTGGTCGTTTGATTCTTGTAGAGCTCCTTAAGGATGTTTCTGGTGCTTCCTCGATTGGCTGACTACCATCTGTAGGAACTTCTTGACGATCAGTATATGAGACCTATTCATGATCTATACCTGAACCCTGTTCATGTTCTGATTCTGAAACCTGTTCATCACTAGTATCTGAACTATGGTCATCATGATTATCATTAGAAATGCTATCAAACTGAATGTGCTGAAAGTCAGATACATCATCCTGTTTCAATCTACTATCTACATCTAACTGTACAAGAGAGGATTCATTAAACTTTACATCTCTGTTGATGATGATTTTGCGGGTTGTAGGATCCCACAATCTATATCCCTTTGTTCCAACACCATACCCAACAAAGATAGACCTTTTAGACTTTGGATCCAATTTAGTTTGCTGATGTTTAGGCACTAGAGCATATGCATCACAACCAAACACTCTGAGTTTAGAATAGTCACAAGGGTGACCTTTCCATACCTCTTGAGGAATCTTGCAACCTATCGTCGTTGATGGAGATCGGTTTATCACATAACAAGCTGTTTCCACCGCTTCTGTCCACAACTCCTTTTGCAACCCAGCGTTACTCAGCATACTCCTTGCTCTCTCTAGAAGAGTCCTATTCATGTGTTCAACAAATCCATTTTGTTAAGGAGTATAAACCGTGGTCTTATGTCTCTCAATCCCTGCATCCTTGCAATAGCTATCAAACTCCTTGGAAGTAAACTCACCACCATTGTGAGTTCTTAAACATTTTATCGTTCTGCCAGTGCTGTTTTCTACCAATGCTCTAAATTTCTTGAAAACTGAAAAAACATCAGACTTCCTTTTCAACATGTAGACCCACACTTTCCTAGAAAAGTCATCAATAAACAATACAAAATATGGCGAGCCACCATATGAGGTTGTAGGGGCTAGACCCCATACATCTGAATGGATATAGTCAAGTATTCCTTTACTAGTATGTTTGCCTGTTTTAAATTTTTGCTTACTTTGTTTTCCAAACAGACAATGCTTACAGAAATCTAACTTTCCAGACTTTAGATTTGGAAGTAACTTGCGATTAGCCAAAATTTTTAACCCTCTTTCACTCATATGCCCCAATCTTTGATGCCATAAGTGAATGGAACTACTGTCATGTTCAGACACCATAGACACATAATCTGACCCTGTACCTCCTTCTAACTGAAATAGATTTCCTACCTTCTTAGCTTTCATAACTAGTAAAATACCTTTGTAAATTTTCATTACTCCACCTTGAATTACAGTCTTATATCCATCTGAATCAAGTGCTCCTAATGAAATCAAAATTTTCCTTAAATCTGGTACATGCCTCACATCAGTTAACATTTTAGTTGTCCCATCAAACATTTGCAGTTGTATACTCCCAATCCCCATAATATTACATGTCACATCATTACCCATGTACACAACACCATCATCAATTGATTTATATGTCTTAAACCAGTCTTTATGAATACACATGTGGTTTGATGCACCAGAATCTAACTGTTATGAAACCAGCTCACAAAAAGATATAAAAGAGAGATCCACGCCTTAGAATTCAGCCTCTTCGAGGGGCAACCTCCTTTACATTACATAAATGAACAATTCTTCGATGATACAAATGAAAATAACTCCTTTCTATATATAGGAGTCTAAGGGGTCATAACATAACCAGAGCCGACATAACAATAATAATGTAAGGGCACAATAATAACAATAGTGGGCTTCTATGGGGCACATTAGTAACAATATGGGCACTACATGGGTACATCAATATAATAAGTGGGTTGTACTAATAACAATAAGGGGTTACACTAGTATTATAGGGGCCTAACATGCCCCTCTCCTTCAAAAAGCATTGTCCTCAACCCTTGAGTAGTTCTTGATGCTTCTGTATAAAATTCTTGTCCTCCCATGTGGAATCTTCAGCGGGTAAGTTCTTCCACTTGATGAGATACTCTAAAATTGATCGATTTCGTAGCTGTCAGGTTCTTGTTTCTGTGACTGCTCCAGGTTCCAATATGATTTTTCCTTCCTTTTCAATATCTAGCAATATTGTTTGAATTGGGATCTTTTGCAAATTTTGAATAAGTGGCCATACTTCTTTGTCCTTCTTCCATTCATCCCTTACTTCGTTTATCCAATCTGGTTGGATAATAGAAATAGCACAAAACAATGCTTCCATATCCTCATCCTTGAAGAGTCTTCCCATTCGGTAAGGTTGCCATTTTTTAAGTGCATGTAGTATTGCCAACATTTCCTTCTCATAAATAGCTTGCTTTAGATGTAGCAGTAAAAATACCCAATCACCTACATCAAAACATTTTTCACTATGATGTTGATCTACCTGTTGTTTCATTTGATTTTGCACCGAAGTGGCACTATCCTTTAAAAGTTGGAGAACTTGTTGTTGATGCTCGATGTGATCTTTCATTGCTTGAACCTTTTTCTTCTTGATATGTCCTTCTATCTTTAGATTTTGAGGAGTGGTAATTTCTTCCAATCCTTTACAAGATATGGTCGGATTCATTTCTTGATGCTCGATGTGATCTTTCACTTCTTGAATATTTTTCTTCTTGATATATTCTTCTGTCTCGCTATTTTCAGGAGTGGTAATTCCAACCAGTGAATTACAAGATATGGTTGGATTCATTTCTTCTTTCGTGATGTGATCTTTCACTTCTTGCACCTTTTTCTTCTTGATATTTCCTTCTATCTTGAGAGTTTGAGGAGTGGTCATTCTTGCCAATAGTTTACAAGATATGTTCTGATTCATTTCTTCTTTCTCTGGGGTTAGGTCCTGGCATATATCCTCTTCTTTTGATGCTTCTTGATCCTTTTCTTCCTCCTCTTCATACTCTATGTAAAATAATTTCTTCTCAGCACACTTATGACCTTTAGTGCGTTTGCTATCACAATTGTAACAAAGCAGTTTCTCTCTTTTTTCTTCCAATTGTTGTGGTGTAACACTTGTAGGTTGTGGAAGGCTAGGAGGAACAACACGCCCATCTTTATAGTTGTGAGGGGTAGACTTCCTTGTTGCCATAATTTTACTTTCAAATATGTCACAAAGCCCTTTTACTCTTTCCAATTGTTGTGGTGTTGCTCTAAAGAAGGTATTGCTCTTTGTATCCTCATAATGTGGTATCATTTCCTTCGTGAGAATTGACCACGTAACAAGTTTTTTACGAAAACAAAGCCCTTTATACCATAAAAATTGATCTAGTTCTAAATATGAAGATGCAATACATACCTTTTGTAACAGTGGTACACCATGTAGATCAAAATATTGCTCCATCTAAAGTATCCAATTTATCGGATCCTTGCCATCAAACTTCCTCATCTTGCTTTTTCTTGATTTTAGGACCTCGAACTTGAAACGACTGTAACTCTGTACTTGTGGATATTTAAGTTCTGAAATTGCTACCTTTAGTAGCCCTCTGTGTCCTCTTTCCAATGCCACCAGTCTGATCCAAATTGGATTCTCCAAGGAAGAGTTATGCACAATCTCTAAAGATGACCAGATTATAGACCTTTCCAGAAGAGCGAAGTTGTATGAAGTGCCACGTCTACAATTTTTGATATTTGGTTCTGAAAACGATATACAAGAAACTAAAGTCCGTCCTCTTTCTGTACCTTCTTACGAAATTTCAATCCAATGCTCAGAGAGAAAGTTATGACTATGATAAATTGCTGAGAGTTATGGCGGTTGTGCACTATTAATTCAATGCATTCCCTTCCATATACTACAATACCAGCAATCCATCAATTCATACTCATAATTTATATAAAACAGCATAATGGTCCACATAATGTCTTATATCATAATGATTAAACATAATATCTTTATAAGACTCTTTCTTGTTTAAAATTACATAAAATACGTATTACTACATTAAAACAAGAAACACATGATTGTATATCAGAAACACATAAAAGAGCTCAGAATGTCACACATCAATTATCATTAATACAACCAAGACCCATTCTTTGAACATGTTCCTTAAATTGTCTTGGTTGTAACACTTTCGTCAAAGGGTCTGTAATCATAAGTTCTGTCCTGATGTGCATGATTGACATTCTTTGTTTCTGAACCTCATCTTTCACAACAAGATACTTCAGTTCCATATGTTTGGCACCTTTAGAGTACTTGTCGTTCTTTGAGAAAATTACTGCTGCAGAGTTATCACAATAAATTTTCAGCGGCTTGCTAATGGTGTCGACAACCACAAGTCCTGAAATAAAGTTCTGCAACCATAATGCATGAATTGTGGCTTCAAAATATGCCACAAATTCTACCTCCATAGTGGATGAAGCGACGATAGTCTGTTTCGCACTTTTCCATGATATGGCAACTTGAGCAAACATAAATAGGTAACCAAAAGTCGATTTTCTAGTATCGATGCATCCAGCAAAATCTGAATCGCTATATCCAATCACTTCCGATTCATTGGATGAGCATGTAATCTTTCATTGAGAGAAATTCCTTAGTCTCATGCAATATACTTAAATTATTTGCAGCAAGCAAGACGTCATCAACATAAAGGACCAGATAAATAAACTTGCTCCCACTGATCTTTCGGTATATACAGTGATCAACCGTATTTTCCTTAAAACCAAAAGATGTAATAATGGTATAGAACTTAATATACCACTGCCGGGATGCTTGTTTAAGCCCATATATTGACTTCTTAAGTTTACACACCAATTGTTCTTTACTTTCTACAGAAAAACCCTCAGGTTGATCCATATAAACATCCTCATCAAGATCTCCATTCAGAAAAGCTGTTTTCACATCCATTTGATGCAACTCCAAATCATAATGAGCTACTAATGTCATTATTATTCTTAGTGAGTCCTTTTCCGAAACAGGAGAAAATGTCTCCTTGTAATCAACACCATCTTTCTGAGTGTAACCCTTAGCAACAAGTCTAGCTTTATACCGTTTGATATTACCACTAGAGTCGTGTTTGGTTTTAAAAACCCATTTGCATCTGACTCTTTTACAGCCATGTGGTAACTCAACGAGATCCCAAACTTCATTCTGTTGCATGGATTTCAGTTCTTCTTTCATGGCATTAATCCATTCCTTTGACTCTTTTCTTTCTACAGCATGTGAAAACGAAACTGGATCCTTATTGATTCCAATATCATAATCTGATTCTTGCATATAAACCACATAATCATTAGAAATAGCTGACCTACAATTTCTTTGAGGTCTTCTTAATGCTACTTGTTGTGGTTCATGCATATCAGCATTATGTAAGTCATTTCCTTCAGGAAGTACTTCTTCATTTATATGTTGTTCATTATCATCATGCTGTTATACAACAGCTGGAACAACATTTGGAGTAATAGTAGATGGAGGAACTATTCTAGGTAATGTAACATTTACCCTTGTTTCCTTTATTTCTACTATTTCTCTTCTAGTACTCCCACTGACTTCACCATTCTCAATTAATCTTGCATTACCAATTCCTAATTGCCTCTGAACTTCATTTACAAACGTCTCAAGGACATTCACAAATATCAGTGTGTATTAGTTCAAGAAGCTGGCTGCTTCTAGTGGCTCCTTTCTTATTATGTTATTATGTTTGGTTTGTTTACCTTTAATACAATCCACACATAATTCTAGATCACTAAAGTCCAAATTTGACAAAATTTCATTACTTACTAATCTCATCATTCTTTCTTTGGATATATGACCTAGTCATTTATGCCACAAGAAAGCAGAATTTTCATTCAACATGCTACGTTTTCATCCAACATTATTTACTACATTCAACAAGGAATTCGCATAAGTGTCATTCAGTTTCAATTTATATAAACCATCAATTAGAATACCAGAACCAACATTATCAGCATTCTTATATAAATCGAAACAACCAGATCCAATCATACATCTAAAACCAGAAATATCCAATTTACTTGCGGAAATAAGGTTTCTAGATAATGAAGGTACATAAAGGGTACTGTATAAGTTTAATACATATCCACTTTCTAGAATTAGACGAT